>MPNW01000635.1:142235-174185 GCA_011800805.1 Hirudo medicinalis | reverse complement strand
AAGGACCGAATATTATTCGTCTCATTCGTAAATTATTATTCTTGTAATAACTATTTAGCCTTCTATAATAATACTTATTATTATTGTTATTATTATTATTATTGTTGTTGTTATCATCATCATCATTCATCATCATTATCATCATCATCATCATCGTCTTCAACGTCGTCTTTATCATCATCATCATCATCATCATCATCATCATCATCGCCATCACCGTCATCAACACCACCATCATCGTCGTCATCATCATCATCACCTTCACCCTCTTTCTGCATGGTAGTCTTGGGCTGTCTGAAACATTTAATATATCAATCACCTTTAGCTTAGGTTAATTCATCGTCGTCGTCGTCATCATCATCATCATCATCATCATCGCCACCACCACCATCAACACCACCACCACCACCATCATCATCATCATCAGCATCATCACCAACGTTTCCTTCGCATCAGCCAGTTTCACGATGCATCCGACCAGCTGATCGTAGTATTCCTGGCAGCAGAAGTTCATTCCAGGTGGTTTTTCCAGCTGCTCTTCGAACGACGGTGTTGGGAGCTTCTCGCTTCCACAACATGAGCACCAACCTGGCCCTAGGAGGTGGTTCAGGGAGAGCTGGAGGTCTAACCACTGGATGGGTGGTGATGATGATGATGGCGATGATGATGATGATGACGATGATGATGATGATGATGACGATGATGTTTGTCATTTATGATGTTTAAATCTAATCTTAATCTTGCTTTTTGATTACTATCAAATAATTTTTTATTTAACTAATCAAATATTATTATTATCATTTTATTATTAATTATGATTATGATTATGATTATGATTATCAGGTATTAACTAACAACGATTTTGTTGAAATCATCTGTTGTTGTCGTAAAATTGTAAATATGTTTTTTGCTTTCATTCGATGGTTGGTCGCATCATCGTCATCCATCAGGTTGTTGTTTTCCAGTGGAGCATTTTAATCTTTTGCAAAGAAAGATAAACATTTGAACCACATCTTTTCAACATCATCATTACTAAAGTCATCATTACCCATTACCAATATCATCATCATCACCACCACCATCATCATCATCATCGTCGTCGTCGTAGTCGTCATCACCATCATCATCATCATTACATTAACACAACCATCAGCATTACCATACCCACCATTGCATTAATAATAACATTGCATTAAGGCTGCCAACTTCTCCAGGATGCACTTTAAGATTATAAATAAAAGCTCCACTGATGTCATGTGATGTTTCGAGCCTTGTAAACATCATCTGCTGCTTCCATGAGTTGGGGAAAGAGGCTTTCCAAGACTCCTGCTGGGATTCGAACATGGCACCTTTAAGACGTTGAGATAGATTGTTACCAGTGAGACGAGTTGTAACTTGTGTTTTGCACTTGTATTTCTTTGTTACGCTTGAATGTTGGTTTGAAGTTAGTAATTACACAGTAAATTATCCTTTGTGATTCCAAACCCTGTTATATCAACCAATCAGGTGATAGCATTACTTGTCATCTTGCAGTCTGAATGGTTAACAATTCTTGTTAATCTATTGTAATAATCATTTTATTATTATTCCAATAATATTATTTTTTTATTCATTAATCTATTGTAATAATCATTTTATTATTATTCCAATAATTTTAATAATTGAACCATCCAGTGTGGATATAATATTATTACAAAGAATATTATAATATGCACGTCTCATAATTTCCACGTGTGCTTATTTGCATGCAGAGTGTGTTTCAAGAGAATGACATTAATTCAATTTATTTCCATTTTAAAATTATTTATTTATTTTCTTGTGGGTTCGTACACAAACTGCCCACCACCCAGTGCAGGCAGGCTCTGTACAAGTACTGAATGCGAGGCATTAACAAACAATGAGTTCCCGACAACGACAACAATAACTACGTACATTCGCAACAATGCATGTTCTCCAACAACACACGTCCACAACATCACACGTCCACAACAACACACGTCCATAACAACACACGTCCACAACGCACATGCAGTAAATCAACTTGTTGTTGTTGTTCCTGTTGCTTTGTCTCTCTCGTTTCTTAATTGAAAACGCAGGAGCCAGATTCTCTTGTTTTGAAGAAGCAACTAACATCTACTAACATCTCGTCTATTGCATTTGATTCTGCCAAGAGAGTGATACATTGTGAGATAATGGGGAAAACCATCCCCCCCACCATCCAGAGTTATTTTTGGCTTTGTTTTCCCTTTCGTGTATCTTTTATCAAGTGGTGGCTTTGTGCATTTTTGCTTATTTCTTGTTCATTTCATTGCTTCCATTTATTATTGTTGTTATTATTATTATCGTTATTATTATTATTATAATTATTATTATTATCATTATTATTATTATTATTATTATTGTTGTTGCTATTATTATATTATTATTATTATTATTATTATTATTATTATTATTATTATTATTATTATTATTATTATTACAGAATGGGATAGCCTCCTGCCTGAAGTTCATTGACTTCTTTTCCACGTCTGCCCAGAGGACCTCCCTGTCCATAGTTTCCAACTGCTGCCTCGTCGCCACGAAGGACGACTTCCATCTCGTCAGAGACTCTCTGTCCATCCTCTCTGCTAGGCTGCTGATGCAGGTATCGTAACCATGACAACGGTTGCTTAAGCAGATATATTGCAAGCAGGTGTATTTTGTAACTTGACATTACTTGTCGACAACAAACAAGAAAATGTTTTGTTTTGTTTTATGTTTTGTATTTTTAATTTCTTTGTTTAATTGTGAATTTAAATTAAGCATGACTGAAGCATGACAACTTAGTGAACCTGATGAAGCACATAAACGGTCGACAATCGAGGCCTTTATGAAATTCATGGAGATATTTCTCGAGCGAATGCATATTTTTCCTACCCGATGTAATGTCACATAATACACTTTATTTTTCCTTGCAAGGATTTAAAATCATCCGAGCTCTTGCAAAAGAAATACATGAAGGAATGACATGACATAACATCAACAACAATAACAACAATATACTTAATTATCTATCTCTTATTTTTATTATTATTATTATTATTATTATTATTATTATTACTATTACTATTATTATTATTCTTGCTATCATTGCATCCACCAGGATAAGAAATCAGTGGAAAGTGTCTGCCTCTGCTTCTCGCGACTCGTGGAAAACCTGAAGAACAACCCGGACAAGTTGGAGGAGGTTTCCAATCAGAACTTGTTCAGGAATCTTCAGCATCTTGTTAGCATTCTTTCCTTGTTCTATTTTTGAAATTATTCTTATATTTACTTTTTTTCCGAATGTATGCATTTATCGGTTGTATTATCATTCATTGGTTGTATTATCACTTATCAGACATATTATTTATCTGTTCTATCATCACTTATCCTGTTTCTTTTGTATAAAAAACATAAAAACCTGCATTTACAATTTGCATTCATGATACGATCTCTGCGAGGCAAGTTAACAATGACTTCAAAGCAATTTCTGATGCACGAGCTCGTCCTCAATCCACCTGCTGATGCTCCATCAACCTCTTTTCCATCCCGTTGCATTTTGCAATTTGATGCTCATTCAAAAACAACAATGGACTCCACGTCCCAAAGACTACGAAAATATCAACATCGAAATTACATTAAAAATGTCTGCAAGTATAAGCCACATCTTTCAACTCCTTTCCAACCTCTCCTCCCCTCCACCTCTCTTTCCAGGCTTTGAATGTTTTTCAATCGTTTCTTTTAACCCGGTTTTGGGAGTTCATCCTAACAGAGGGAGGTGAACACGCTCCATTCAAGTTTTCAGAATTCATTTTCTGGGTTCGACTTGGAAATTCTTTTTCTGCTGTCAAAAAGCTCGGCTCGCGAGGGCTCGAAATTGTTCGAAAATCGACAGTTTTGTGTGAATTTTCAGCAACAAATATTTGTCTGCAGGCAAATGTTTTTGGACTTTTACATTTGTGTTTATTTCAACTTGAAATCTTGATAAGCTACAGATTCGCACATGCATTTTTCATTAATAACGATGTAATCTTCAATGTACAATCTGTAAATAAGGTCTAAG
The DNA here is from genome assembly GCA_011800805.1 of Hirudo medicinalis. Classification (NCBI taxonomy): domain Eukaryota; kingdom Metazoa; phylum Annelida; class Clitellata; order Hirudinida; family Hirudinidae; genus Hirudo; species Hirudo medicinalis. The sequence goes on along the minus strand of MPNW01000635.1, from coordinate 170,101 downwards.
TATTATTTCAATAATATTATTATTTCAATAATATTATTATTTCAATAATATTAAATTACTATTAAACAATAAAATGTCATTGTTAATAATTACTACTATTAATAATAATAATAATAATAATAATAATAATAATAAGCAAAAAGTAAACCTATTCTTCATTTGAAACAATGTAATTAATTCACTATTTATTATTATTAATTACTAATTAGAAATAAATTGACCACTCCACTTAATGACAAACATTCATCAGCTGCTGGAGTCTCCAGCTGTTGCAAGTTCATCGACGTTTGTCGTCATCCTGCGAATGCTCAACATCTTGTCGTCTGCTTCTTCCAGCCTCTACCTCCATCTCCTTAGATCAGGTTGGAGTTTGTTTTTTGGCGGACAATATCAATGGAATTGTTATTCTTTATTACTGTTATTATTATTGTTATTATAATTATTATTATTATTATTATTACTGTTGTTATTATTATTGTTATTAATATTTTTAGTGTCGTTATTGTTGTTATTATTATTATCGTTGTTGTTATTATCATTATTATTATTATTATTATTACTGTTGTTACTATTATTATTGCCATTTTATTTAAATATTATTGTGGTTTATATTGTTATATATCGATATAATCGACTATTAGAATTACTATTTTTTTATTACCATTATAATTATTCATTAATTTATTTTAAAGTTATCATTGTTGTTGTTGTTGTTGTTATTTTTATTACAGTTACTCGGTGTAATGTATGCGGCGAACGTGACGAGTTGTTGCAAGGACAAAAAATCTGGTTAAAACCATTGATTGGGCCGACTAATTCATTATTTTGTTCTGAGTGGAACATTTTTATCTTAAAAACTGCGATGAGATTTCATTAATTATTCATTTTCCTCCATCATGAATCTAACAGAGGCAGCAGTTTTATCAATTTTCATGCTTTCTTTTTTGCGTTCAATGAATTCATTTACTCCACGATTTCCTTCGCTCCAGATATCGGCGACACGCTTCTTCAGCTTTTAATTGGTCCTCTGAAAACCAGCGAACTGCCACTACATTTTGAGGTTAGCCAAACGATGATGATGATGGCGGTGATGGTGATGATGATGCAAATGACTGTGAGGCGATGCGTGCAGATTGTGAATTGCATCAGGAGTTTAGTGATGATGATGATCATATCAATTAATGTGATGTGATTATGATGATGGTGGTGGTGGTGGTGATGGTGATGATGATGATGATTATGATGATGATGATGACGACGACGACGATGATGATGATGATAACTATGGTGATGATGATGTTGGTGTTGAGGAAAGTGATAAAGAAATGGTTACTTGATGCACTAATCGATTATCACATTTATTAATTACTTAATATATTTACATCACTACATTTACAAAACTCATCTAATACTTGGAACCTCACAGCTGGTGTCAAGGTCAGCTCAGGAGATTTTTGAAATCATCAGTCTGATCAGGTGAGCCACATTCATAGGCAGTCGATAATGATCTTCTCAAAGTTCTTCAGCCAAACGTTTATTCATTATTCATTTTATTTTGCTTTCTTTTCAATTATTCTTAATTTTTAACTCTTATTTTTAATTTATTTATCGTAGTTACTTTCACTTTACATTGATTTTGGCCGAAATTAACGAAACCGGCCGGCCGAGAGTTCCAAAGAATTTTGCCCGAACCGAGAAAATTATTAATTGAAAAAGTTTATCGAGTTCTGCCAATAAATAAATAAATGAATAAATATCCTCCCTTTTTGTTGCTAATTAAATTAGGCAAAATAATTCTGCCTTTCATGAAATTTGTCACAAAAAATAAATAAATCCTGCTGAGAAGGAATCAATTTCCAGCGAAGACTGATTTCGTTTTTAATTAGAAATGATTTTCACGTGCTTCCCTCTTCCGTCGGCTTTCATTTCATCCTTCTCTCCCGTCTTCCGGGTGGTTTTGATTTTGATTTCGAGTTTTGACAGAAAAAAGATAAGCCTCGTTAGTTTTGGGATATTTATGAGGAACGTGCATCAACTGTCAATTAGTCTTAATTATATTTCTAATTGTGTTTTTGAGACATTTGAGGCAATTTAAGTTGATATTTAAAATGATTTAAAGTGATTTAAAATGATTTAAGTTGATATTTAAAATGATTTAAATTGTTTTAAAATGAATCAGTCGCGACAGGAAAGAAATTGTTGCATCCCTCTTTGCAATTTGTGAATCCCTTTCTGAGCTCATCAGCTCATCAGCTGTGGATGAATGAGATTGCTGGTGATTAAGATGCTTCATTTCTATTTTTATGGTGGATGTTAATAATTTCGAAAAATATTATATTATTATTGTAAATTTATTATTATTATTATTATTATTATTAAGAATAATATTGGGCATGACATTATATCCAACATTAGATGTCAATCATATATGTATATATATATATATATATATATATATATATAAAATATAGTTAATATGTTTATAATTGTTAATATTATTATTAATATATATTTTGTTATTTCTTTAACTGATACTAACACCAGTGCTTTGATAAAATGACAGGCTATTAAATCAAGGATGGTAATTGGTCAGGGTTTTTTTAAGAGCTGGATGTCTCGATGATGAGGCCGGTAATTATGAATAATTAATGAGCTAATTAATAAATAATCAGCCTGGCTCCAGTCACGTAACTGTTCAACGTCAGATCGACTTTAACGTCGTCCGTCCTGTCTTTGACTGATGTCACCGAGTTATTTTATTTTTTTTTTATTAAATCCTTATTCCATTGTTTATGTGGTTCTAATCATCTATTATCAATTATTATTTTGTTATTATTATTGTTATTTACTTTAAATCTATCGTCTGCTCTTGTCGTATTTGCTCGTCGCCTTCTCAACAATTCTTGCAACAATTACATTAATTATCATTAGTTATCATTAATGTAATTCAATGTTCGTCGAGTAGTAACATTTCAGAGACTAATTTATTTCCAACAAACGAGGTGATACACCGGTCGGGTTCACCGCTACAAATGGTTATTAATGAAATAGCATTCACCACACCTGAAGTGTGTGCTTAAGAGTACATGTATGCTTAAGAGTACATGTTTGCTTAAATGTACATGTTTGCTTAAATGTACATGTATGCTTAAATGTACATGTGTGCTTAAAAGTACATGTATGCTTAAATGTACACGTGTTTGCTTAAAAGTACATGTGTGCTTAAAAGTACATGTATGCTTAAATGTACATGTTTGCTTAAATGTACATGTGTGCTTAAATGTACATGCTTGCATAAAGTCAGAGAGGATCACCATTTTATTCTCCAAATTATCTTATTATGCATTGAAAATTATTGCAGTCATTAATAGTATAATCATCATTATTACTGTTATTATTGCTATTGTCATTGTCATTGTTATTATTATTTTATCCTGTTTTATTGAACAATTCATTTAATATTCTGTGGTCATTACATGTCGCTATAATTTTTGTACAAAAGGACAGCCTGAATGACATGGGCTGCCTCGTTCCAACAAAATAATTCAAAGCCGAACGTCAGAAAAGGAATCAATGAAGAGTACAAAAATTTAAAGTAGCAGTTCAAACGACAGAAATTAGATGCATTAATCGAAAATTAATCCGCACGAGATGATTTCACTTACTTAAGATGTATGATTTGTAAGAAAGTTTGAATATCGATTTGGACTTGGAGGATGTGAGGGTGGCAGGAATCGAAGAAAATAAGCAAGGGCCAGAACATTTCAGTGAACATTTTTTGAGCATGCTAGGAGAAGCTTCAGGTCTATATGTCCGAAAATATAATAAATTATTACTATTATTATTATTATTGTCGTTTCAAATACTCAGCAACCTCCTGCCTCCCCCACCCCTGGGTGGCATCTTTTCCATCAACTCCGCCATTTTCTCGAGCACCGGAGACGACTTCCTGGAGTGCAGCTCCACTTCGGTCGTCTGGCAGTGGTGCGATGGCAAGGGCGTCTGGCACTCGTACTCGGGCAGCGACAGCAGGATCATCGAGGTATGTTTTCATGAATACCAAGGTGTTTGATGCCTTCCTCTTTTGCTGATGATGTTGGTGATGGTAGTGATGCTGCTGATGATGATGATGATAATGATGATTATGACGCTGTCGTTTATCACAAGAACATTGGGTAGAAATTGAATTAATTTCACCAATCTTTGTTTGGACCATTTGAAAGCTCAACATGTTATTCCACCAGGTGAAATAGACACCTTTAGATTCAACATCACCTCCTCACTTATCATTTCAGGTTGCACACAGAATGGGTGAACCTGAGATTGGAATGTCCCTGCTGGGGAGGATGTACACCATCGACTTCCAAATGATGCAGCAGATCAACGAGGAGACTGGAACCTCGAGGCCCGTCCAGAGGACCCTCACCTGCTCGAGGAGTCAAAATTCTGCCGAAGGTAGGCCGAACGAGGCGAGGTTTCAATCAATTTTAACAACTTTGATTTGATGCAGTTTGAATATGAATATATAAATATATATGTTTATATATATACATACATATTTTTTAGATAATAATGTACCACCTATTTTTTAATCCATCTTTCATTTGGAAATAGTAGTGACAATGTGCCATGTTTTCAACCCGACCTGCACTGCCAGGGAGTGCCCTTGAGATAGGGTGCCATGTAAATGTGTAAATGGTCAGGCGAATGCAGTGTCTTTGCATCCATCAATTGGCATAAGGCAATCAAAATATTGGCTCAACACCAAATAATCTAATCTGTAGTTTCTGATATTGCATTTATTTTTTCAGGACTTTATCATTTTATCAGAATCATTATCTTAAATTACTATTTTCTCTCCTGGCTGCAGTTGTTATGTCAATGCTGCTGATGATGATGGTAATGGTGATGATGGTGGTTGTGGTAATGGTGATGTGCCATCAGGTGGTATGATAATAATAATAATAATTATTATTATAATAATGATAATGATAATAATAATAATAATTATTATTATAATAATGATAATGATAATAATAATAATAATAATAATAATAATAACAATAATGATAATATCATTAGGTTTAGCATCACAAGTAGGCATAGGGCACTTGGACTATTTATATAGCGTCGTCTCCCTGGAATGCAAACCCTCTGAGCCAACTTGCACCCCAATTAATACAATTACATTCCTCTACTTCTTTCTGCATTTCCAGCCACAAGGTCGAGGATCTCACCTCGAAGGGACGTGACTCAGACGTGTCGCGAGGAGACGTCTGCCCTCGTCTCGTCGTTGCTGCCCGTCGTCTACGAAGTGTTTTGCACCACGGTGAGCTGAAAGTCGACATCCGTCGCTACTGAACTTTATTCAGTGTTGACAATTTATTATGATTGCTCTAATGGTGCTTTGTAGGCAAGTAAATACTGATAGATACTTTAAATAAATTCCATGTCCAATTATAATATCATATTATGTATGCATATAAATGTTAGTTAATTACTAACCCACTTAATATTCATGGCCATGACATCATTAATATTCATGGCAGGCCAGTCTGGCGGTGAAGCACAAATGTCTGCAGACCCTGCTAAGGATGGTTCTGCACTCGGATGCCCCCAACCTCCGATGTATCCTCAAAAATGTACCCATCTCGAGGTCTGCCTCCCTCCCTCTCCTAATTTCGTTATTATTATCATCATTATTATTATTATTATTATCATCATCATCATCATCATTATTATTATTATCATCATCATCATCACCATTATTATTATTATTACTATTATTATAATTATCAAATTATATGCACGTTAATTTTGAGTTATAGGAATAGCTCGGTTTGTATGAATTGGAATAGGTTGGGAATGTTATAAGTTGAGACGGTTCTGATTTTAGTTGCACAATTTAATTGATATTGTATTACAAATTATATTATTTATTCAGTGAGTTATAAATTTTAATTATGGAATTATTTCCATATTTTTCTCTTGCCCAGCTCCATAGCCGGCATGTTGACATCTTACGATACTCGAACCATCGTCACGGCCGTTCAGCTGTGCCACCTCCTCATGGAAAGACTGCCCGATGTTTTCTCCGTCTTCTTCCAGAGGCAGGGTTGGTTCTTGTTTACATCTCAATTTATCTTGATTATACCCCAATTATTCTTGATTATATCTCTTATTACTCTTGATAACATCTTTTATTATTCTTGATTATATCTCTTATTATTAATAATGTCATTGTTACTATTAATTAATAATCAATTTCTACATTTCATAATAGGAACCAATTAATTGTTACAACAATTCATTACAGTAATAATTCTTAACTAAAAATATATTGTTACTATTGTTGTTATTGTTATTATTATTATTATTATTATTATTATTATTATTATTATTATTATTATCATCAGCATCATCATCATCATCATCATTATTATTATTATTAATATTATTGCCTTATTATTTCGTTATTATGCCACTTAATTACAAATTATGATTCCATTTCCATAGGTGTCTTGCACCAAATGCTACACCTGGCCCAGACAGGCCTTTATGATCCTTCCAATGCCTCATCATCTTCTTCCTCCTCTTCCAAGAGCATATCTTACCCGAAAGAACATCTCCAGCCTAGCGATCGTCAGAAGGGAAGCTATCGGTCTGACCCGAGTCCTCAGAGTTCAAGGCTTGTGGTGAGATGCTTTTCTAATTCTTCTTCTTTGGCTCTTCACTCATTCAATGTCGCCTGCTCTTTTGTCAATTTTTTAATGCAATTTAACATTTACTCGATGTGAATCACAATTTTTGTCTTACTTTCGGGGTTGTCTGAAGTTGTCATGCAGTCAGTTGAATGTGAACTTGGTTCGGTAGCACAATGCAAATACGTCTTATGTCCGAGCGATGGCTTGGTCCGCACCTTGGCACCATCTGTTCCAATGTTCAGACGCCTTCCTAATCTATGAACTGGATTTGAACCGGATTAGGCTGCCTGCTCTATTCTTAATCATTCATTCAGTCGTTCGTTCATTTCCTCGTTTATTCATCTGTTCACTTTTGTGTCCTTGCGCTATTCAAAAACCAGCAGAAAGGTGATCACCAGCCAGACCAAAACCCCCAGAGATCGAGACCCGGCTTTGGCTTTCTTCCTCCTCGGCCCGTTCCTTCGTCCCGCTACAACAAGAGCTCCTGTCAGGTCAGGTTCCAGATGTCGGAAGAAATGAGCAGCTCCATGCACGACGCCTCCCTCCTCACCATGTCCACTCCGGCAGTCTTCCATCCTCAGGGCAGAGGCAGTGCCCTAGACGATGCCGTGACGGCCGCTGCCATGGCGACGGCTCCTTCTCCGACTTCGCTCTCCTCTCCTTCGTCGCCTTCGATAAATGCAACTGCCGATGTCGAGCCCCAGAGGAGTTCGCTGATACAAGTGTATGTTTAGATGTTGTTAATTTATGCAACTTCTTTACAAGTACATTTAAATCTATTAATTGATTTCTGCCCGGATGATTTTGAAATTATGTTACAACTGCATCAATGACGCAATCACTCAAACATCAAACAACATTTAAATTATATTACTTTACATCATTGATTATTATATAAGTAATACTTATGTAACACCATCTTTTGCAATATTTATTAAGATTCATTCTAAATAAAATTAATTTAATAAATAATAACTAATTAAATCAATTCAAACATTCTCCAATCAGAAGATTGGCAGATGTCTTGAGGAGCAAGAAATCCAACTACCGCCTCCTCAAGGAGGAGCCGTCCCTTTTTCGGTTCGGGCCGATCCGTTCGGAGGGAGGGTCTCGTGCGGCAACCTATCAACAACCTTCGCATCACGATAACTCCTCCCACTCCGTTTCAGCCTCTCCACCTCACCATCATTCGACGCCATCCGTTTACATGCCCTCTAAGAACCTGGGTAGGCCTCTCACAAAGCACTTATTCGTTTACAAATGTAATTTAAAAATATTTTTGTTTCAGCTATTCAGTTTTAAAACGAATGATAACAGACATTCATTTGATGCGTTTGTTTTTAATTAATACTTTTTTTGCAACCAATCAGATTTGCTCTTTCAGGAACCCTGGTATCACAGAGAATAGCCTCCATATCGTCTGCTGCATGCTCTTCTCCATCATCGTCATCGTCGTCGGCAGTTCAATGCCTCTCCTCTCATCGCAACAACAACAACAGCAACCACTTCTGCAACGGCAACAAGTCTGGGCGGATGGACTCGCCACCATCGACAAGACAGCAACAGAACCAACAACAGGCTCAACAGTCGTCGGCTGCTCCGGTTTCCAACTCCTACGTTTCTGCCACCAAGGCCAGACTGTTTGGAAGTTCGTAACCTTCGATCGCAGAGCCAGCTTCGTTAAGCAATGAAATAATATTCGATTGATTGTCCATTCATGTCGGTGTTATATTCATTTGCATATTAATGGCCTGAGTTAACTCCTCCCCTTTCAAGATAAAGAGCAGCAACTGACATCCGGGAGCAAGTCTTCTTCCTCTCTGACATTTCCTCGATCTCTCCTGGCCAGTCTCAATCCCAAGAAGTGGGCAAAATTTTCGACGCCCTTAAATCAGAAGAGCATTGGAAAGGTCTGTAATTTTGCCATCACACAGACATCAGTCTGCTTAAACCGCTATAAATCAATGTTACTCTGTTGTTACCAAGTATTTCCTCATGAAAATAACATCGGTGATGATGATGATGGTGGTGATGTAAATGATGATGATGGTGGTGATGGGATTTTCAAACCTTCACAATCTCAGTGACAATATTAGTTATTTTAAATTTCTTTCTTAGACTAATTTTCATTCAAAGGAATCCTCTCAAAACAAGCCATCCGAGCCTCTACTGAAAAAGGCTGCGAACAGCAAAGAAGTTATCAATGCCTGGGTCGTGCAAAATGGTAGGCTAAAAAAAATTCTGTATTCCACCTGGAGAAAGGAATTTGAGTCTTAAATTCTTTTAAATTCTTAAAGTCTTAAATTATTTAATATATATTTTTTATATTTTATATATAGAATTTATTATTATACTTAATGATAATATTATTGTTATATTTACATATAAATTTGTAGCAATAGTGAGAAGAATTGCTATGTAATGAATAGTTTAATCAATCTTTCAAGACCTGAAGTCGTTAAATACCAAGTATTATTGTGTGTAGTTGTAAATGTAAATGTAATTCATTTATATAGCACCGTATGCATGGTGTAAAAGAGGTACCTTTTGTTAACCATTTATGTAGCGCTCCTTCCCAAGGCAAGCAGGGTTTCGAACACGACACATTATGACATTATTATAAATAATTATTAATAATAATATGTCGTTGTTGCTGCTGCTGTTGTTGTAGTTACCTTCATTTTTTATTGTTATTTTTATTATTTTTATTATTTTATGATCGTTCGGCAGCTTCCCTATTCATGGACAAGTACTTCAACCGTCCGGTTCAGAGCTACTCACACCCCTCGCTCAACATTCTCTCTCAACTCTCCTCAACACTCCTCAACTTGGGGAACATTGTTAGTGCACGACCTTAACCTTGTCTGATTATGTGATTGGTAAACAAAATATTATTTATTAACATAACCTTTACATATCCTCAATAATTTTACATGGATTAATATCGTTCACTAAGACGAGACCACAGAATGAAGATCTGTCGTTCTCTTTTTTGTTTTTAATGATGTTGAATATCCATCCATTGATAAGCCTTAAGCCATCAAGTGATGCAAGTATTAATGAGCTACAATTAATACTAATTTATTATGATTTATGCATATCATCAGTTAACCGACGAGGAGCAGCTGAGGTGCCTGTCTCAGCTTCTGAGCAACAACGACATTTCTCCTTTCGAGCTCATTCAGAGCAGTTTCATTGACCTTATGACCTCCTACCTGACCTCTGACAATGCGACCTTGAAGTTTGAGCGCCTTAGGATTTTCCTCCATGTCTTTCTTGATTGCCCTGTTAGTGGATTCATTTGTGATTAAATCAGTATCAAATAATTATTGGGTTGATAAATTATTATTAGTATAATTATTGTGATTGTTATTATTATTATGATTATTATAATTATTGTGATTGTTATTATTATTATTATGATTATTATTATTATTGTGATTGTTATTATTATTATTATGATTATTATTATTATTGTGATTGTTATTATTATTATTATTATGATTATTATAATTATTGTGATTGTTATTATTATTATTATGATTATTATAATTATTGTGATTGTTATTATTATTATTATTATTATTATTATTATTGTGATTGTTATTTATTATTATTATTTATCTTGTGAATGATGAAGTAATTATTGGATAAGTTACAAATTTGGAATTGCACATTAAACGATGTTGGATTTGGTTTAAATGGACCTTTAAATGAATGCCTAACGTTGAAATGTGGCACATTACCAAAGCAATTAAACACAGATAGATTTAATTTAAACAGTTAAACAACTAAATTGCATTTTTATATTCAATCAAATGCTGTGCGATTAAACCCATTATTTTCAAACCGATTCAAATTCCTCATTCTCCGAATCTCTCCAGAAAACGGAATACATGTCTGTGGAAGACGTCTGGTCGTCTGCTTTCGGTTCGTCTCATTCCCCCATCCACCATCTCGTCATAAAGCTTCTCAACTGCTTTCACCACCTCGAGAAGGTTATTATCGTTGTCATTTGTTAGGTCGCCGAGTTTAGGGTCTGGAGTTCGAATCCCGTCCGAGGATAATCGATGGCTAATCGATAATCGATTAACTCCTCTCTGGTGATCAGATTGATTGCTGTTACATTGATGACAACTTGCATCACTCTATGTCGGTTAATATTCCTTCATTAATAATAATAACGAGTTAATAATAATAACGGTAATAATAATAATAATAATAATAATAATAATAATGGGTTAATCAGTGCCACAATTAATTCATTAAGTTTCAGTTGAAGACGAGCGACCATTCGTCTGCATTTCGAACGAGTCTTGCATCGGATCCAAACACATATCGGTTCTACAAGGCTGATCTTGTCAAGGTAACGTAATGCCGTTAACTGATTATTATTATTATTACTATTATTAAAAATTAATTAAGATATTAATTAATTAGTATTGTTAAATAAATAATGAATTTGTAGTTAAATATGTCCTTAATCCCCCTTGCAATAAATGTAAGTCGTTGTGTGATCATGGCATTCATTGCAAATACCATTCTAACAGTATATTATGTTTAATAATTACATTTCGTAATTACATTTAATAACAACATTTCATAATTACTTAACTTTATTACAGTTATTTAACTTCAATTACGTTTATTATATTTAATCAATTAAAATTACCATATACATTGAATTATACAGTGCTCCCTTCAGTTGCATCCTTCGTGCAGTGGCTCGACCAATCACTGGAATGTAGGTCTCGTTCGAATCGACCCATTTGCCATCGTCCAATCATTGGAGAGCATCCTCACTCAGACGATCAAGGTAACTCCACCTCCTGAGGCATAATAATGACAACCATTGCGGATAAATTATTATAATTAGCTCGGTTGTAACTTGTACCTCTCGTTTATGGATAAATTATTGTAATTAGCTCTGTCATTCTTGTATCTCAATTGTTAGACAAGGTGTCATTCCACATTGGCATAAATTATGCTAATGCTTTACATTTACATTTGTCGATGGCTATTCATCATAAACTTGTGGTTAAAAATAAATATGTACACAAATAATAGTATTAATACAATACAAGTTGAGGTAGAAACATTGGTATTTACGATAATATCCATAAACATTGACCATAGACATTGATTATTCCTCATTGATTATTTATGTTGCACGGTAACCTTTTTAAGTAACTAGAGATTTAGTTATTTATTTATTTATTTATTTATTTATTTATTTATTTATTCGATAACGACTAATCACGCAACTCGTTGAATGTTCAGATCGCCGATTCAGATCTCAGTGAAGATGAGGACGACTTTGAGGAGCAGACGAACATGGAAGCAACCGAACATGTGATTGGTTTTCAATCGATTGTTCGCTTTGTTCGATTGATCTCTAGCCAATTGGATTGCAACGGATTGCATTCAATTTCTATGCTTTTGTTTCAGTGTTGCAACATTTCCATTAGTCATCCATGGTTGAGTTGTTTGAACGGTTATTGAATATTTGAACGTCGGTCGTGTTGTTAATTACCGCTCGGTAAAACGTCCTTCCCAGTTTGCATATATTATGTTAATTATTTTTTCTCTGCTCTTTTTCAATAGGAAGGTTATCACTCCATGTCGTCGTCGTCCTCTTCATCCTCGCTGACCTCACCGACACCGGCTCACAGCAAGGGTTTCGAGTTCCACGTCGGCAACAACCTGGTGCCGGAGGGGATGACGGTGTTCCAGGCCATAAAGAGGTTTTCCGTCGACAAAAAGTCGCAGAACGAGCCCGCCGCTGCGGACGGATCTTTCGTCCACCTCGGCAGCTCCCCTGCTCTAAATCGCGAACACCACATTTGGTCTGCCGAGCACACGATATGGTACTTTTGGGTTGCCGTGGCTTTAGATAACAATCTGTCGGTAATACCGATCCACGTTGGATCTGTCAAATTACAAAATGCTAACCCTGTTAAAAGTAAATCACAGAATGCAAGTAATAATAATTAGTTAATGTAATTTAAATAATAACTAATTAAACGTTATTTCTTGTTAATTATGTGATTATTAGAACAGCATTAAAAGTTTTTCGTGATTGTCATTATGTTGCCAAGCGGATCAAATGTCCTCATTTCAATGAGACCGAACCATCACTCAATGACTTCTGGTTTCAAAGCCAGCAAATAACCAAATCATCGTAGAGGATCCTAAGACGATTGTCCTTTCACCACAGGTTTAAACCCAAGGGACTGACCCCGGCTAATCCGACCGAGGCGCCCTCGACGTCCAAGTCGACCCCCATCGTCATCCACCCGCGCAAGGCAAAGTTCGAACCGTCCATAACCATCCACCAACACAACATCCAGCTGCACAGACACCGTCACTTCCAGCAGAGTCATCTTCACCATCAACATCAACATCATCAACATCAGCATCATTACGGTCGTCATCATCATCGCAACGGTCGACAGTCGCAATCATCGAGACAACGTCACAACTACCAGCATCTCCACTTGCAGTTCGAAGTGCCATCCTTCAGAGGTTGTAAGATTTCAAAATGTCTTCGTAAGTTTTGAAACGTTGTCACGAGTTTGCATAAATAATAAATAAATTCTAGAAATTAATAAATTACTATTTTATGATTAACCATTGCAATATGCTTTGAAGAGTAATTAATTACTGAATAATAAGTTACTAACTTATTATATATTATTTATTATTTTTTATTTATTGCCTTATCATCTAACTGCAGGCCATCGCAATTCGACATCGTCATCAGCATCGTCCTCTTCTTCATCATCATCATCATCTCGAGGCAATGGGTCATCATCGTCGATAGGTGCCAGTCTCAAGTTGAACCTGACAACACTCCAGCAACAGCACATCACCCTGAACGATCCATCCATCCCGGTTTTATCCCTCCTCCGAATCGTTCACTCCATCGTCACCAACTGGCATCTCCTCTACAGAGTGGGCGTTTGTCTTTTTGTCTGTCGATCAGTGTGTATTTGTTTGTATCTGTCGATTAGTATGCATCGGTTTGTATCCGTTGATCACCACGTTTCCCCGAACGATAGCCCTAGCTAAGATCATTCATATTCATCTGTTTACATATATTTACATATGGGCATGTTTAACCATTTTGGTCATTTTGGTCATTAACTATGTAATCATAACTCGGTAACTGCCTTCCCGATGTGACCGAGCGCTACTGACAAATACTTCTTTGTGTCCGATAACATTACCCGGCCGACCCTCCCATCTCCGTTCCCCCGTAAAACAAATTCCCCCGTCCACCCACTCAGGTATTAAACTGGTCGGACATCGACTTCGCGGACAAGAAGGTCGTCAACATGTGCGACTTCATCAGCAACAAACTCACCTCGAAACTGATGAAGCAGCTGCAGGACCCCATCGTCCTCCTGTCCGGGTCGCTGCCCCTCTGGGTGTCTCACGTGCCCATCATCTGGTGAGCGTCTACTTTCTAGTTAAGATGTCTAGTTATTTTGTAATTCTTAGATTCCTTATTAGTTAGCAATTGAGAATTATTTTACTAGCTTAATTTTATGAACGTAGAAGTCTCATTGGAGTTGTTAAAGTCGGTATTAGATCAGTCTGAAGTGGGTTGCATTCCTGCACGCAACAGTCACGATGTGTCGTGTTCGCAACCCGGCCCGTGCCGTTAGGGGTGCCCCTGTCCAATCTATGTATGTGGTCAGGTGGTTTCAGTGCCTTCATAACTGATTAGAGTACCTGAGGCACTCGTAATGTGACCAAACACAAAAAGGCAAAGATCAAACTGGTGTTTATAAAAACAAGTTATCAAGTAGTTGGAATGGATTGGTATTCTGTTATTTGTAATAGTTTACTCACTTAATACTCAATTGTTTTGTAATTCTAATAATTCGTTACCACTACATTATTATTATTATGATTATTTATTTATTTATTTATTTCAAAATTGTGCCACTCGCAGCCCGTTCCTGCTCTCCTTCCAAACGAGACATCACCTGTTCTGCCTCACCTGCCTAGACAAGGGTCGAGCCTTACTCAAGTTCAACGAGAGGACTTCCGAGCCTTCGTCGTCCTCGGCCTCTGCTGGAGACGGGCACCACAACAGCAGTGGCAGGATCAACTGTAGGGTGGAAAGAGTCAAGGTTGTGGTGATGGTGGTGATGCTGGTGGTGGTTGTGGTGGTGATGGTGGTGGTGGTTGTGGTGGTGATGGTGGTGGTGGTTGTGGTGGTGATGCTGGTGGTGGTTGTGGTGGTTGTGGTGGTAACGACGATAATTACAGTATAACCATTTATCATCCATCATCAAATCCTGAACTCTTTGATTGATTGACTGATTGATTGCTTGATTGATTGATTGATTGATTGATTGATTGATTGCTTGATTGATTGATTGATTGACAGAAAGTAATAAAAAGAAGGAAGATCCTGGAGCAGGCGGAACACGTCATGAGTGACATGGTTGGATCCAGTGCCATCCTTGAGATCAAATACGAGGAGGAGGTATTCATCTAATGCTTTCATTAATATTCATGAGCACCATTGATGATGATGATGATGATGACGACGACGACGATGATGATGATAAACTCCATTAATATTTAGCAGCTTCATTAACATTTGCGCGGTGACAAATTTATTGATCTCCTCATCAATCATCTTTCAAGCCTTTTCTCCCCAGCAATGCATGAACTGCATGAATTTATGCTTCATTTGCATAATCATTATTTTTAATAAGTTTTCCAACTTAATGTCTTCTAGATCGGTTTCGGCCTCGGTCCGACCTTGGAATTCTACGCCCTGGTGTCCCAGAAAGTTCAAAGGTCAGATCTGAACATGTGGATCAGCTGTGAGGGTCACTTCACTTTTGCAGAGGGTTTGGGAGCATTTGTTGATTTAGTCGAATAATGAAAATTATATTGATTAATTTATTACTCAAACTTCATCTGTTATTCCATGAATTCAATAAAATTATGTTCATGTCAGCACGATGAGAATTGGAATTTGATGATAAGATGCGATCATATTTTCGGTGTTTCGCGAGGCCCCAAAAATCATAATTAAAATTTTTTTAAAGAAAATATGAAGCTCAAAAGAAAAAATATTGCAATTACTGGAGATAACTAACAATCATTCTATAAAAAAATAGCAATTAAAAGTAAATAAACAAATGAATGTAAATAAACATTTAAGACGAGATTCGTTCGTCAACGATCGATAAATTATTCACACTTATTTATTACTTATGTCATCTTTCTGCAGAGAGTGAGGACTTTAAAGATTCGTTGAGTGAGTTTCCTGCTGAGGTCGGCCCGAGGTCACCACGGGTCGAAGGTCACCCCGCAGAGGTCGGCCATGTCGTTCCCCCATCACCCTTCCTTCATCCCCTGCCCCTCCCTGATGACGTCAATGAGGAGAAATTGAGGACCGTGTTGGACAGGTTTGAATTTCTGGGGAGGTTCATGGCCAAATCTCTGGTTGACTCGAGATTGGTAGGTTGTTGTTGTCGTTGTTGTTATTGTTGATGTTGTTGTGTTGTTGTTCTCATTGTTGTTGTTGATGTTGTTGTGTTGTTCTCATTGTTGTTGGTTGTGTATTTTTGTGCATTTAACCGATCATTTGAGTGCCTTATGAAGCTGAACGAGATGGGGAAATATGAGGACACGTTTTAAATTACCTATTTAAATAACACCCCTGCCAGAGGCTTTGCCAGAGACATTAATTAACCACCACCACTGCCAGAGGCTTTGCAGGCTGGGTTGAGAATGCAACCCATTCAGCTAACCTGCAACCATTGCCTGCATGTTGTTGTTGTTGTTGTTGTTGTTATTATTGCTGTTGTTTACCATCTTTCATCTTTTCTTTATACTCATTCCAGGTTGACCTACCACTTAGTCCGATGTTTTACAAGTGGTTGCTCGGGGAGGAGCACTTGGCCGACCTGTCGGACCTGAGGCACGTCGATGTGGGCCTCTATGGATCCCTCATGAAGCTCCAATCCGTCATCAATAACAAGAAGGTCATTGAAAACTCCTCCCACTTGGTGAGAAGTCAATTGCTATTCATCATGCTATTGGTCATACATCGAATAGATGGACAACCAAAAATGACTACAGTTGCAATAATTAAAAATATGAAGCTTTGTTTATGCCGGTTTATGATTAAATATGACTTACTACATGATTCTTAGTTTTGTTATTGCTTAGATCCTAACTAAGTTATGTAATCACATAACTATTAATTTATCGCGTAACTATTAACTTATCGCTCTTAAATTATCACATAACTCTTAACTTATCGCATAACTCCTAAATTATACCATAACTCCTAACTTATCGCGTAATTCCTAACTTATCACAAATGAATCATATTCTCCGAAATCTTTTTTCAGAACTCAGAAGAGAAGAGGGAGCAGATCAAGAAGTTGACCCTGGACGGGATGACCCTGAACGACCTTTGTCTGACTTTCACCTTGCCGGGTCACGAGAACTTCGAACTTCTACCGAGCGGCTCGAATGAACCGGTCACTATAGACAATCTCGAGCAATACATTGAGGTACCTAATTTTTCATGAATTGTTTCTAAATTGATTAAATGTTTTAAATGTTTTAAATGTTTTTATCTGTGACGGTTACATGCTCGTTATTTTAGTGAGTGCAACAGTTTTAACTGTTGCGCAGGTAATGTTAATTACATCGTAATTTGTGCCTGCTGCGCAATTGTCATCGTTACCTTCGCCATTGTTATTTTAGATTTTTTGTTTAGATTTTCACTAATTAACAACAGTGCTTTATTATAATGTGCATGTCATCATCATCATCATCATTATTATTATTACTATTAATTATTAATTACTATTATTATTATTCATCTAATATATCATCATTATTTCTATCACTGTCATTATTGTTGTTATTGTTATTATTACTATTATTATTATTATTATTATTTATTAATTGGCATACAACACTTGTTACTATAGCTGGTGGTTCACTGGATGCTTGTGAGGGGCATCTACAAGCAGATGGCAGCCTTCAAGCTTGGTTTTGAGACCTTCCTTCCTTTGTCGTCTCTTCAGTTCTTTTACGCCAACGAAGTCAGTCTGGATTCCTCCTTGTTCAATTGTTATTGAGTTAACTTGTTAGTTGTTTATTATTATTAATTAATCATTATTACTATTGCTATTTTTGGCGTGCAAGTTAGCTCATAGGGTCATGCTCCTGCAGGCCAGCCATAAAAAGCAAGCTATTTGTTGTGCTCGCAAATCAACTTGCACTGTCACAAAGTGACTTGAGGTAATGATGTTTTGTAAATGGTTGGGCAGTCACAACGATGCTCTCATGTCCGATGTGGACGTGCATGACACTCAAAAGATCGGCTAAATGAAAATACCGACCGATAAAAATCATCCCTAAATAAGTTGATAATTAATAAATTTCACGAATAATTTCAAGAATAATCACGGATTAAACGTGACAATAAAAACGATCGAACTGCTCCTTCCAGTTGGACAGATTGTTCTGCGGCAGTCACAGGAAGGAGGACTGGACGGTCGAGTACCTGTCCGAGGCGTGCAGGCCCGACCACGGGTACGCTCCCGATTCGCCCGCGGTCCGACTCCTCTATGCCGTGCTGTCCTCGTTCGATAGGCAACAACAACGCATGTTCATCCAGTTTGTCACGGGGTCCCCGAGGCTGCCCGTCGGAGGTGAGTTTCGAAAAGGGGAGGGGGGCATTGTTGACATCGATGGTGTTATTGCTTTCGGGGGACTCGTGCCGTTGTGCACTTTGAAGACATCGTTCATTGAATTGCAGTTGAGTCAAATGACCAGAAACTAACTTTATGCACACATTCTGCTTTCTCCAATTTTCACAACACGAGTTATTAAATTATTAAATATAGTAATATAGTATTTTAATATAGTTTTTAGTATAGTATTTAATATAGTATTAATAATAATATTTGTTTTATTGGTGACAACAACAATGCAATCATCAATGTTTATTAATTAATGATTAGGATAACCTAACTAATTGTTAAGCAATTAGTTATCTATTTTGATCACAATTGATCTACTCTCAGGCCTGAAGAGTCTGACTCCTCCCCTGACCATTGTTCGCAAGACCACAGAGCATGGGCTCAACCCGGACGACTTCCTGCCCTCCGTCATGACTTGCGTCAACTACCTGAAGCTGCCCGATTACTCGACGCTTGAAGTCATGAAGAGGAAACTCGACATGGCCGTGACCGAGGGAAGACTCTCATTTCACCTTTCTTGAACCCTCCTTCATCCAGGGTCCACTCGTGGGACTGGGTAGGGGGTGGTCACTTTTCAGAGGAGAAGAAATTCTTCATCTCTTTTACATTCAAAATTCTGGCTTTTTTTTTAAAGAACTTTCGTTAATTTCAATTATTTTGTTGAAGCATGAAAATTTTGTTTTGTTTTGTAATTGTTCCACTGTTGAGGTTACATGAGTTCTCCAAGAGGAATTTGTGATATTTTTGTTTTAGGTAAGATGCATAAAAAAATATATATACGATGAAACAATGAAACGATGACGACGACGATGATAATGATGATGATGCTGATGATGAAGATGATGATGGTGGTGATAGTGATTATTTCGTCGTCTGCTTGGTGGATTAACTTGGTGGCAAGTAAAATCATCTCAAATGAATGGATTTAATTGATAATTCAATAAATCCAGACTTTAATCGAATTTTCAAATAATCAGTTTTAATCAGTTTTAATGAACCTTCATCTCGAGGATGCTCGGATCTTGCGGAATTGGTTCGGAACATCTGGCAATCGCTTAAGTTGGTGAAGAAATTTTCATTTTTGGTATTCTTGTTAATTCCAGTTTTGTTTCTGGTTTTTGTTTTTGTTTGTTTTGTTTTTTGTTTTTTTTTGTTGGCAAATAATTTTTCGTCACATTACAAAAACTCTAGAATATGCAATCGTTTACTGCAACACGTTGTTGAAGCTTAATGGTCAAGAGCTCTCCATATTGCTTGGTTTGTTGTGTTTGTTGTTTTGTTCTCAAACAACAAGAGGTTACTAACCAATATTACGGTTAATATAATGTCTTTTCTCTTCCCCATTCTTTTCCACTCCCTATTCCAGTAGTTATTAACGGTATTTATTATATAATTAATTATTACAGGCAATTATTGCGTTATGTAATTAGTTACTATAGATAGTTATTATGGAATAGCATGGCTTCAGTTATTTGTATGCATTTTAAATTTCTTTTGTTTCTGTCAATTGTATTATACTTCTAGAATCATATTTTTCCTTTTTAGATACTATTTAACCATCTTAACTTTAAGTAATTCCTTAATATTGCATTTTGAATATCTTAGTTTTCTAGTTCACAGATCTCCTACCGCTACCTCCTTCTAATTTCATTGTAAATGCAAATGTAGTTCATTTATATAGCGCCATATGCATAGCGTCAGAGACGCTTTTAACCATTTACGTAGCTCCTTCCCGAGGGCGCTTACGTTAGTGCAGGCCGGGTTTCGAACACGACACGTTACGACTGTTGCCATTACCGCCGTATGCAGGAACGTAACCCATTCAGTCAGCGTGCATGCCAAAATTAATTCATTATTCCTTCTCTGAATTTCTATTCTTTTCAAATTCTCTCGAGTCCTCATATTTGTGTACAATCGCAACTCAGATTTGTGTTGTATCACAAGTTTCGATGGATATTAACTTAGTTATAAATACGAGTATCAAGGGGTCCAGTGCACTGGTGTTGTAGGCCCCGCTTAAAAGCACGCAAAGTATATTCGGGTAATATTTGAAACAAATGCAATGGGTCTGCAAATATAATTAAATGTTCAAACGATTAAGTCGACAAAGCTACTGGAAACTATTAAGACTGTCGACTCCAATCAAGTGGAAGTCTATCACGTGAGGATCGAAACAGGTAAGATTTTATAAAGCTTGACAAAAATATAGGAACATTTATTACATTTGGGAAATGAATAGTATCACCTGGTTTAATAAGTTTGTAATATGTTTGGTGAATGAACAAGAAAAATTTAAATATTAACAAAAAAGAATCACTGGCATGACATAAGTAAGCGAAAGTGTTACAAAGTTTTGGAAATGTTTTTAACAAAAACGATCAAATAAATATCATTAATGTCCTGTTTGCACCATTGCGTACCTTTTAACAAATAAGTACCCGGAACAAAAAATAAATGTCTATGGTTGAGTGG
Organism: Hirudo medicinalis; assembly: GCA_011800805.1. Taxonomy (NCBI): domain Eukaryota; kingdom Metazoa; phylum Annelida; class Clitellata; order Hirudinida; family Hirudinidae; genus Hirudo; species Hirudo medicinalis. Next base: position 149,169 of record MPNW01000635.1, on the reverse strand, counting down.
GCTAAACAAGGAAGCGAAGTGTCGGAACTGATTTAGGGTTGTCGGCTAAATTCAAGAGATAATGGCCGTTAGTGTTAATTTGATTTGGACAGATTGTTAAAAATTTATTTGGATTTTACTAGGATTATGTTTTAGTGACTCAAATAATCAATAATTATGTGTTTTAATGAGTTATTACTTATTTAATAATATGCCATTCATATGCTTGAATCTTGTGATTGAGCTTATGCCGCTTGATATGTGATATGATTTGCACATGAACTGAATTATGTTGGCCAGGGCACATATCTATTTATCATATTTTATATCATCATTTTTGCATGAAAACAGTATCATTCCCAATTCACAAGTGCTCCCCAAGTTGTGGGCAACATGGCTTTGCTGCCATTGAGAACCCAATTCAAGGGACCTGCTCCTAAAGATTGTAAATCTGCTATTTTTATTTTATTTAATTCCCTAAATTGTTTATTGATGAAATTTAATTTATAATTATCATGTTTGCTTATTTGCTATGGAATTATTATTATTTTTTGTTTATTATTATTATTATTATTAGCCAGTGATCAAATGATCGTTACTTGTTGTAACTATTTCAGCTGGTGATATGGACGTCATTGATGAAGCTCTCTTGTACTTCAAGGCTAATGTTTTTTTCAGGAATTACGAGATCAAGGTTGTTAATGTCATTCCAACATCTTCTAATTTCATTTTTATAATAAATGCAAATTTATAATTTATTCAAATAATAACTGATTTGTTTTGGTTGTCAACTTGTAACTATGCTGAAGAGCTAGGAATAGTTTATTATATTATGATTATCTTATTATTTATTTATAAAAGGTAATAATTTGCAAATGAAATTCATGTTTTTTGCACATTCAACCACAGAGTGAAGCTGACAGGACATTAATATATCTGACCTTGTACATCTCTGAATGTTTGAAGAAGCTTCAAAAGGTAACTGGGTAGAATTTAAAAGGTAACTAGGTAGAACTTACAAGATAACTAGGTAGAGCTTAGCAATGAAATTCACATAATGAATCTAATGTAGCATATCTTTCTAGTATTTTTTGAGAACTTGCTCTCATTAAAAACATTGGATTCTAACAAAAGAGTCTGTAGCTAGCAAAAAATTGGAGCTACACGCACACTAAATGAACACGTGCGCATTGTGCAAACATCGAGGCGTACTTTTTAAAGAGTGGATACATTTGCATAGCTTACCTTACAAAGTCACAGTTACTGATTTAGTTTCTTTGTGTGAGCAGTGCAGGTCAAAAAATGAGGGCTTAAAGGAGATGCAAACACTGGCCATTGCAAGGTTCAGCCTGCCAGGGGAGGCACAGTTCCCACTCAATGCCATGTACACGAAGCCCTCCAACAGGAATGAAGAAGGTGTGATGATGATGGTGGTGGTGGTGATGACGATTGCGTTGGCTTTCTCGATGATCGTTATCATCACTAATGCTGGCAAATGAGTCTCTGTCAGCACAAGTCAATACTAATATTAGTGTTACAGTGTTGAGTAATATTATTTACTAGTTTTGAGTTTTTCAGTTACTCAGAAATTAGGTAACTGTTGTTCGACTCATCCTCTGAATTCCTAAATTGCTTTTCTGAGTCGACTCGTTTCAGTTCCAACTCGTTTGTAATTATGCTCGGTAGTAAGCGGTTAAATCACATAACTAATTGTCAATGCTTCTGCAATCTATTCGCTCTACAGTTAAAAATTATTATTATTATTATTTAATTATTAATTAATTATGAAAAATTGTTACTTAATAAAATGAAACCACTCCTCAGACAACATGAGAGCATACATCCAGCAGCTGAGACAAGAAACGGGACTGAGACTTTGCGACAGGGTCTTCGACGAAAGCGACAAACCGAGCAAGGTTCCTTCCATTTATTTTTGTTTACGTTGTAATTCGTTAATATTATTATTTTGTTAGTTGTATACATTAATACCATCATCACTGCTATCGAGTTATCAGCATCGTCGACATCAGTCAGATTAACAAATTGGACTAATGTTGAGTCAGTATTTCATAGACTAAATTATTGCCAGTCACCGTGACAATGACACTCAAGTATTCTCGTGTCAAAGGACTGCCGACATTACCCCAGTGTCATGGCATATCATCGAGATATCCACAGTACAATTGCATATTTTTGCAATTTGCAATTTTGTATTTGGAATGCCAGGGGCTTCCTCACTTATCTTGAACTTGCCCTCCTGAAGGAGGTTGCAACGTTCATCCTTAACACTTACACACCATGTTGACATGACCTATTTTTCAACAGTGGTGGATGTGCTTCGTCAAGAGAAAGTTCATGGACAAGAGCCTTTCTGGACCAGGTCAATGAGGGGTCACATAAAAAATGGAGAGCAGACTTGGATCCATCATCTTGATTTAATTGAACGATCTAATTTTGTTATTATTATTATTATTACATCTGTTGTTGTTTCATTATTACTGGTAATGATACTTTATAAAATTCACAATCCTGGACTCTAACCTTCTGATTGTAATGGGAAATAACTGTTTTCAAGTGTTGAAATACAATAAAGAGTCATGCAAAGCTTTATTTTTTTAATTATAATATTTTCACTAATTTAAATTTCAAAACTAAAAAAATTATTCCTAACATCTGAAGCACCATTCCTCGATTATTAAATCGAATGTTTTTGTCGAGCAACAAAAGCTACGATACGAACAGAAACGCCAACAACTCGGGACGAGCGCTCGTCGCATCCAAATCGATGAGCAAAACTTTCTTTCCTCTTGAAATTGAAAGAAACCGACAGTGCCTTTTTATCTTGAGGAGAGATTCGATGGATCGTTAGTTGAAAAGTATCAAAATCTCGAGCCGGTCGAGTTTAATCGTCGTCGTCGTCGCTTTCGGGCACGAATATGTCGTGCTCCTCCAAAAGGTGGGCACCTAAAATGACAATCGTGCTCTCACAGCAACTTACAAAAATGTCTCTGCAAGAGTGCATATTTCTATCTCCATCACCATTTAGTTTAAGGAACTCCAAAATGTTAACCACTGGAAGTTTCTTACAGAGAAGTATTTTTATGAAAATTAAACCATTTGCATGTAAGAAACCCTCACCCCAAATTTATTTTAAAATATCATCTTCCCCGAAACTAGCATCACAGGCTATATTTTAATTCTTAATTTATCGTGCCACACTTGGTTCAATTATTTGAAAAGTGCACAAATAAAAGTCTTGTCCGATAAGGTAACTCACCGGTCCTACTGATTATGCCCCCGACGTAGATGGAGGGCAAAACGACAAGCAGCACCTTGATGACTCCAAACCTGACCCTGGTTGGCTTTTGGAGAATGCTTCCACTCTCGGAGTAAACTATTGACCTCGATGTGTTCATGAGAATCGAGTTCCCTGACGAAAGACCACTTCCTAAAAATGTCATCAGTAATGTCAATAGTTCGAGTTGCAATAGCTTGACAAATGAGTATGAATTTTAAACAAAGAGATACAAATCATTCAGCTGAGGATTTACAAAGGTGACATGCAATTGAATAATGATATGACTAGCTATTTGGACATTTCCAGGACATCAACAATGTTTTTTATCAGCATCACAAGACATCATCATAACAATGGGACATATACATGTGGTTCTTCTAAAATTCTAAAGGTTTTCCTCTGATTTCCGACCAACAGTAATACTATCACAATAATCCTAATAATAAAGCCTTTAAACAATATCAATTTGTGAGAAACTATGAATTAACCTACATAGTTACGAAATATTGCTATTATAAAGGTTATTCAGCAATCTATTAGGCGATTGTTGGTCATAACATTCGGGGCAAATATTTCAAAAATTGGATGAGCATATTTTATTTTTTTGCACAAAGCTGTAACACGAAAGGTCATTCAATAAAGACAAAGGCTATTCAGCTGATCAGTCTCAAAATCATATCCAAACAATAATCAAAACAATATCGAACAAATAAACTGGATACATATTATAAAAAAAAATCCTACTTAAAGTGAAAACACGTTTGACGAGACTCGCCATCGTTTTCCTTTTGCTGTATTTACAGTAAAGGCGAGAAAAATGAACGTAATTAATAAGAGGTTAGTATAAAAAATAATTATTAAACTATGTTGATAAGTGTAATAAAAACAAAAATATGTAAGATAGACAAAATGTCAAAGTTACGATAAACTGAACAATATCTTCAACCTATGTTAATTTTATGTTATGTAATATAAATTAATTCTAATTATAAATTTTAAAATGTTCTTTTTAGTGCCATATTTATTATAATTTAATTTAGTAGTATGAAATTTCAGCGCTCTCTAATTTCAAAGGTGGGTGATTCGAATGTGCAGTGGCTGCAAAACATTGTGAGACCTCGCACTGTAAGGACTGGGCCTCGTTTTTATTTGTTCCTTTAATTCGTAACTATTACCTTGAAGTTGCTATTTCAAGGTAGTTTCACACTTTTTACATTTTTCAAGTTTAGCTTAAGAAGTTAAAGAATTTCGGCACGTATTAACACTTCACAATGGTCAGTGCTTGGAAAGTATTAGAGTCCTGCGGTGCGAAATAACTTCTGCAACATTTTTCCAGAATAAAACACCGGCATTACATACTCCGCTCCCTCAGAGAGTTCCTTTCCATAACAACTTACTCAGTTCTCTGAAACGTCCGCTGCCGGACAGCACAGCCACCAGGAGGACAGTCGAGCCACCGAGAAGAGTCCCCCTGAAGATGGACTCAAAAGCAAATAAAGGGAATATGAGTGAAAGGAGGACTCCAGCTCCTCCTCTGAGAGTTAACGTGTACGGCGACCGTGTTGAAAATGATGAATCTGTTGTCTTGGTCACACCTAGTGACAAGATTATCACTTCGAGTAATTTCAGGCGCCATCATAGGAAGACACTCTCGAGAACAAGTGGATGTAAGTGAACATTTTGAGATTATGAGTTCTATTTCTATTTGAGAGCTAACCATTTTATGTTTAGCATAAGCTTGGCTGGTGGATATTAAGACACTGTTTAATGTATTCTGGCTGTGCTTCTCGGTTGTGCAACTTTCTGTGAAATTTATGAGTTCTCAAATTATGTTGACACCGAATTGTATTGCCCGACTTGTTTGGATACTTTTCTGCCCCAAGATAATAAAATATTCTTTCTATTTTATTTTAAGTTATACATAATTACCCTTAAAATTTTAAGTAATTTCTTAATATTTCACAAAATTATCATTTCATTGTCAACATATGCATGTTCAGAATTCTTCAAGTTAAGTGTTTAATGCTGCCTTTGGTGAAATATTCAAATTTTACATGTTAATTGGCTGCTAACTTAGGTTGACAGCTTAATAAGGAGATGTGTTGAGTAAAATTTGCTCGTACCTGAGGTTATGTCGATTCGAAATGAAAATTCCATTTTAAAATCACTTGGTTATTTTACAGCAAGAACAATGGAAGATTTGCCAGTGAGATATTGTGAATTTTTGTGATGTTGTTTATTTCTGCTAAGTTCATACTCAAAAAACTCTCGAACAGAATTCAAAATAATATTAATATCTCCAAATATTTTTTCTAGCATTTGTCTCCCAGTTTAACATTAATTTTAATAAAAAGTTAGCCAATGTAACACTGTATTAATGTGCATTCTTTAAGTTATAAACCCAAATGTTAATGTTTCTATTGCCCTCAGTACATTTGAATGAATTTTGAATGAATTGAAATGTGATTAATTTATGGCAGCAGGGTTTTGATTTGCTGAAAAAGAAGCTGGAGTTCTCTGACGAGGCCACTCACCCCGAACCTTCCGATTCTTCGAAAGGCCAAGGCGGTGGAAATGACGACGAGGCAGGCGAGGAAGACATTGCTGGTCGTGATGAAACTGCCGACGGCATTGATGTTGGCAAAGTTGTCGATGACGGCGATCTAGAAATCTTGAGGGTATCGCCCACGACTCAGATGACAGAGAAGGAATTTTTGAATTTTGTCGACCACAGGAGGAAGTCTGACAAAAAGTTGACGGACAAGTACGTCTCCCGGCCATTGGAGGAGCAGAACATTTTCACTTCCCAATCCAAACCCATCTTTGAGCAGCTGAAGAGTTTGGGAAAGAAAAGTTTCAAATGCAAGTTAGACCTTGCCAAAGAGATTTTCAATTTGTTGTCTCTCCAGGAGGCCCAGATGAGAGAGTCTTCTGAGGTCTACCAAGCTCTAGATAAGATCCGTGAGGATTTGCGGAAGGAAATAGAATTGCTCCAAAATGTAGAAACCTCAATTTTATCTCTCTTCACGACCAGCATCAAAGGGGCCTTCAGCAGTGCCATGGATGTCAAATCAGTTAGGAACCTGGCCGAATCCACCTCTGCCAAGATTGCCGCCAGAAAGAGAGTTATGACTTCCAAGGGGCATTCAGATTCCAAAGTTGCAAAGGGCAAAACTGGCCTGAGCGCTGAGAAGCAGAGTATCGGTTCAAGACTCACGAAGCAAAACAATGAGGGCACGTCCATGAAATTGAGGAGCATGACCAATGCAGGGAAGAAAACTGAGGCACCCCCAAAACCAGTCCTAAACACAACTACAGCAAAGCCCAAAACCTTGGTCCCCAAACCTGCCCCTGCAAAACTCAAAGCTGCCCCAGTGTCCAAGATTCCAGCCAGGACTGTGCCCTCAACTAGGAAAGGCAAGGAGAACATTGGAAAACCACTGGGGGCTCCCCTGACTCAAAACAAGAAAAAGGAGAAGCCCCTCGGGGAAAATCAGGAGAAGAGGAAAGTCACAGATGAGATGAAGGGAAGAGTCGAGGAGGAGAGGGAAGATGTTTTGTGCACGTCGTTCAAAGACCTGCCCACTACCCCCGTCACCACGAAGCCCGTTCAGAGGAAGAACGTTTCGGGCACGTGGCTCGAAAAGGTTGGATTTG
>MPNW01000635.1:126268-139434 GCA_011800805.1 Hirudo medicinalis | reverse complement strand
ATCGTCATCATCATCATCATCGTCATCATCATCATCAGCATCATCATCATCATCATCATCATCACCATCATCATCATCATCATCATCATCATCATTATTATTATTATTAATCTGCTGTGATTATAAAACTTTCTTAAAACTGCCACATTATGCCTACATTAAAATGTTTACTTTCTTAAAGAATTTTAATTAAACCATTAAGTAGTTATAATAATAATGACAAAAATAATAATGATAAAAATAATAATAATAATAAACTAATTATTATTAACATTAACATTATGACAATGATTATCGTCGACAATGACATCGATGACGATGACAAAATTACAATAAAGTTGTTTTCCTAAACATTTTGCAATAATTAGAACAAAATTAAGGGGACTAAAAGTAAATATGGCGATTTGATTCACAAAAATAAATTGCTTTTCGCAGGAGATAAAGAAGGTCACTGAAGATGAAGATCGGTTAAACTCATTGTTGCCACCTGGAGCATTTGAAGGCCTCCATTGATCTTGACACATTACGAATTATAATATCATTTTAATATTTTATCAATTTATATCAATTTATTTATATATATATATTACTAATTAATGATTAATGATAATTCATCAATTCATTTATACTTACCACTAATTACTGATGTTCATTTATTTATATCAATTCATTTATAATTATTCGTAATTGCTGAATGTATCCTATTAATTTGTCTGTTTATTTGGAGACATAGCGACCTATTTTTGACATTAGAGGCCATAAATTTATGGGGTATAATTTTGTCTTTAATTTCAGATTTTATGTAAAGTTCTATTTTTTTAAATGATATTGTTTTGTACGCATCACAGCAGAGAAACACTGAAAAGCTTCGTGTGTGAATTTCTATTTTTTTTTTATAGTAGCTTTATTTAAAAAATCTGCAAATTTGATCATCAACTTTCGCAAGAGAATTACACGAACAAGCAACAAATCTAAACGAAAATGAACATTTGATCAGATATTTTAAGATCCTGTTTCATTTATTGCACAACGCTTGCAGTACAAAGAATACGTCACAACTTATGGCGGTGTCTTGAAAAATGGTTTTATAATGAATATCTATCACCATCAACATTCTTCGTCGATATAGGCTGAAATGACAAGGATCGCATTAGATATAACACCAATTAATTGTTGATGTCACTCGGACACTGATTGGTCAATTAATAATTTAATTAGATGACCATTTCTTTGGGGTATTTGTTGATTCCTGGCGTAATTTATCTGCACGAGGAACGAAATTGTGCTGGGGTTGAACCAGTCTTTATGTTCTTGCCCACTTTATTTCTTCTCAGTCTAGAAATCCGACTTTATCCTGATATTTGTAATTGGTGAAATAGCCATAGTATTGTTGTTCGCTAAATTCTAAGACCAGATTTAAAGATGTAACAGGAGCAGGGACGTCATTGCAGCCTTTTCCATTTTTACTAGCTCAGCGAATTAGATATGTACAAAAGTAACCGAGGGGGCATAGGAATCGGGACGTCACCCTACTGCTAATTATTGTTTCATCTAACACTGTAGCTGCTTAAAAATTGATTGCGCATTTTAAATTTTGATACATAATAGAATACATAATAGAAAATCAGTAATAATAACACGGGTCGTTTTTTTTTAAATCGATAATATGCTCAATTTTGACAGCCCCTCGCCAGGCTATTAAGTGTATAAATGGCGATCTTAAAAGTGGGCGAAACTGTTCTCTTTTCTCTGGCTTTTAAAGCAACCGTGCCCTAGAAACTTCACTAAAACTTCGTCAGTGTTATAAGACTTGTTATCTTGAAGTCTTCAACTTGTGTCTCAACACTTGCAAGCTATGGGTGATGAGGAAAGCTCAACTAATTTCAAACTGTTAAAGTTTCCTGACGGATTTATTTGGTCAACTGCAACTGCCTCTTACCAAGTTGAGGGAGCCTGGAATGAACATGGTAATTGTGCGAGTGGCGGAATTCGTTTGTTGTGGTTTCTTTGTTTATTTTTCACGAGTGAAGCAAAGTTGCCGGTATTTCTACTTGTTATGATTTTTTTTGGTCCTGTTGTGCATTGAATGGTTTTCTTAGATAATGTTAATGTATTCGATAAAAGTTTGGCAACATGTCATGTCATGGCATTTTAAATGCGTTTTAGGTAAGGGTGAAAGCATATGGGACGTCTATTGTCACACGCCAGGGAATATCTTCAATGACGATACTGGTGACATTGCATGCGATTCATACCACAAAATTGCTGAAGATGTTGAAGCTCTGAAGAAGCTTGGGGTTTGCTTTTTCAAAACAAATTATTCCAACAGTTTTCCGACTTTTTAGCAAGTACAACAATCACTTAAAATTTTCAATACAGTTTTCAAGTTACTTTTTAAACTTTCATTTTTCTTAATTCTTCTTCTTGATGAAACTATTAAGAATGTTTGTGAACCTTCAAATATTTGTTTGGAAAATTTCAAGGACAATGTGATTACGAGCTATTCTTTAAAGTCTTTCGTGATATTCAAATTGCAGGTATCTCACTACAGATTCTCTCTGTCATGGCCAAGAATACTTCCAAATGGCTCGAATGAAACCATCAACGAGAAGGGAGTCGATTACTATAACAGACTCATAAATGCTTTGCTCAGCAACAACATACAACCTGTTGTCACTCTTTTCCACTGGGATCTTCCTCAGTGCTTGCAGGAGAAATTTGGAGGATGGCTGTCCAAGGACATCGTCAAGTATTTTGTTGATTACGCAGACATCTGCTTCCGGTCATTTGGTGATAGGGTGGGTGTTTTGTTTTTGTGAGTTATTTGTAGGCATTGCAAGGTTACAAGATATTAAGGTGTTATTTGAATTGTTGTATTGATTGCAATAATTGACAAGCATTACCATAAAGCTTGGACTATGATATTACAATTTTGAGTGAATTTTGATGCTTTCTTTGATGCAAGTCATTTTACATTTATTTATTTCGAATCTGTTTATTTGAATGCTATTATTATTGGGTCATTATTATGATATTTGTTATTATTATTATTATGACTGTGATTATTAATTTTATTATTACATTATTGTAACTTATTACTACATGAGATGGTGACTTAAAATTGCAACATCATTATATTTTTGTCTCGAAAGGTCAAGTGGTGGGTGCCTTTGAATGAGCCCCTGGTCGTTTCCAGCTTGGGGTACGGTTCGGGCTCGATGGCACCGGGGTTGAAAAATGAGATCGGGTTTTCCTTCGACGTCTGCCACCACCTCATCCTCAGTCACGTCCAAGTGTGGCATCTTTACAATGACAAGTATCGGAGCTCTCAAAAAGGTGTCGAGCTGTAATTCTGTAATTTTAGGATGGAATTAAGTCTGCATTCATTCACTCTTAAGTTTAATTTTTCTTCCTCCTTAAATTTTTATTGACGAATGGATGAATGAATGATTAGATGCATGAATGAATGAATGAATGATTAGATGCATGAATGAATGAATGAATGAATTGTTTGATGAAACTTAACAACTGAATGAATGAACAGATGCATGGGTGAATGAATTACTCTTTAATTTATTTTTTTTCCTTCCTCATTAAATTTGTATTCATTCGCTTCTCAATTATTTTTGTTTCTTACTCATTAATCATTCATTCAGGGAGGGTCGGTTTGGCCGGCCATAGTGACTGGGCTGAACCGTTCACCGACGCCCCCGAGGACGGCGAGGCTTCGAAGCGACTCATGATGTCGAGACTCGGTCTTTTCTGCAACCCTATCTGCAGCGATGGGGACTACTCGGGCTTTGTGAAGGAGAGATTTGAAGCTCTCAAAAGACTTGGGGTCATTCCTGGCCACATGTTCATGCCAGAGTTCAGTGCAGAGGAAAAGATCAGAAACAAAGGTGAGCCTGGGACGATCGGCTGTCCGATGTCGTCTTGATGTTTGTTATTGGTTGCATCAGCGGATGTTTGTTAACTTATTACATTGGTTGCAGATGTGGTCGAATGGTTGAATAATATATTTGGCGTGCAGGTTGGCCGAATGGGTTGCGTTCCTGCGTTACGGCAGTAATGGCAACAGTGGTAATGTGTCGTGTTCGAAACCCAGCCTGCACTGCCGCAAGCGTCCTTGGGAAGGAGCTCTATATAAATGGTTAACAAAGAGCGCCTCTGATGCTATGCATATGGCACTATTTAAATTAACTACATTTGAATGGTTGAATAATTCGTTGCAAGTGAAGATTTTTAGATGGTGGTGACATATTTTGGTGAGATTTGCTCTTTTGATTTGAGTTTTGATGGCAAATATTCTATTCCGCATATTATGCGCTGAATATTTTAAAAAGTGCATGCATGAAAAATAATTCATTTGGGTAGTATCACGAATGCATGATACAACAAATTATAATATCAATTATTATTAATAATAAATAAAATATAATTAAAACAAATAATAATAATTGATATTATTAAATAATAATAATAAATAAAATATAATAAAAAATAAAAAAATAAAAAATAAAATATAATTAAAAAAATAATAATTGATACTATTATTACAATGACATATTGTTTTGCATTTAAATTGGTTCACGTTTAAAACTCTTCCCTGGAAGGTTCATTCGAAATTCGTAACAAACTCAATAAAGCATGGGTTTATCGACAAGGTCTCAACTTTGACTCATCACCTTTCGAAAGAATCGATCATCCGTGATATTTTGAATGGCATTTTCCTTCTAAACGTTCAATGAAAGGATGATGATGATGATGACGACGATGATGACGATGACAAAGAAAATATGAACACATATTTTTAGGAGCCTAGCACACTAATGAGTAGGATATTATTACATGCTATTATTCAATATTTAATTGCCAGCTTTTGTCACCAGGGTCGCTGGACTTCTTCGGGCTCAACTACTACACGAGCAGGTTGGTCAAAGACGTCGAGGACGATTGCCAACCTGCCAAAAGTGGATCCTTCTTGAGTCGCTTTGCGAAGGCAGACGAGTTGGTGGACCCGACCTGGAAAAGGTTTTAAAATCATTGTTGTCATCAGCATGATCGATTTCACCTTCCCCCTTAGCATTAGGCTTAATTCTGTATGAATGTATAACCATGACGTTAACAATGTAATGATAAGTTAGTTATTAATCACGATGTGCACTCATTTGTAATTTGCTCAAAGTGATCATTTTTGTAATAATAATATTAATAATTAATAGTAATATTAATAATAATAACTTTAAACTAAGAACTGGTAAAATCAGATGTGAAACTACTAAGAATTTCTTCTGTAACTGAACTTAAAGAGTTGTTAGATTGTGTAATTCCCTGCCTGCTGATGTTGTAAATTCATCTTCTGATTCTTGTTTCTACTCAATACCTAATAAATAAATAAATAATTTCTTTATTTTCTTTATTGTGTTCACAAACAAATGTAATTAATTTTTATTTTTGAGCTACAGGGGCTTAGTTTAGTTTAATGCTGCCATTGGATGCTTTCGTTCAAATTTGTGCATTTCTTGAGTTCACTTGGTCATGTAAGAGGTCGAATTACCCTTTGACCGAAGTTGATAATGAAATAAATAAAAATAAATAAGATAATAATGCAACAATAAGGACAATACATACATGGTAGCCCTAACCCTTAATGTGTTGATAACTCATAACCTAAATTTTAATATAAAAATTGTTGAAGTTGGTGACGTTGAAGTCACGATGTCAAGCAAATCTAAAAATAAACTCCCCATTAAAGGGGTGCCTCTTCCTGGCTGTATTCAGTGCCTGGGGTCTAAGAAAGCTCCTTTGTTACATAAAAGACAACTACGGCAACCCTCCGGTCTTCATACTCGAGACCGGTTTTTCTGATTCCGACGGAAGACTCGACGACATTTCCGGGAGGGTTGAGTACCTTGGATCACACTTGGAGGCCATTTTAGAGGGTTTGTTTGGTTGGATGTGTGTGGGGATGATATTTGTATTTGCTTGATGTTATTCTAGGAATAATTATTTCATATAATAATAAGTTATAATTTATTATTGGTCTTTTATTTAATTAATTAATTTATTTATTGTTCTGTTGTTTGTCAAAGTTTTAAGATTTAACATCTGCTCATTAGTGAGTTCAATGGATTGAATATTCAAAAAGAATGCGTCAATCCGTTGTTTGTACCAATTTCATTTTTAATCTGGAAATTCTCATGAAAATCACATAATTAATCGAACGAGAATATTAATTAACTGCTAAACGATGGACGATTTACGCCCGTGTAACGAGTTAAAGTCTGTAATGCAAGTCAGGTTAGCACTAATCACTTAAGTAGTAATTATGCGATGAAACTTAATAACAACTTATTAAACCACAACCACTTATTTCTCACTCCTCAGCGATTACCCAGGACAAGGTGAGGGTCATTGGCTTTACCATTTGGAGTCTGATGGACAATTTCGAATGGTCCAATGGTTACAGCGAGCAGTTCGGGTTGTTCAGGGTGGACCAGGGAGACCCCGAAAGAAGGAGGGTCGCCAAAAAGTCTGTAGAGTTCTATGCCGACGTCATCAGGAAAAATGGTCTTCCGTCCGTTTAACAGACGTCCGTTCTCCACACGATTATCACTTTGAATTTAATTTTATGCTAAAGTTAATTATTTTGTTCGTTAATAATTATATTATTATTAAATTTATTTTAATTAATAATGCATACGTTAGTCATTATCATCAGCATTTAGTCACTAATATTTAGTACTAATTATATGAAGCACATGATTATTATCAAATTACTTGATTAATATTTCATTATTTTGTCACGCAAAATATTTGCATACAATTTTTTTTCTATCTTTCATAAAATCACACATCAATGAACCAGGCACGGCCACAACTCGGTTCAGTTTAAGTTCCTGAAAGACTTTCTTGTTTGTTCATCTGTTTGTTTCTCTGGTTTGGGTTGTTTGGAAATAAATTGGTTTCTCATTAAGAATTTATCTGCTTTAGTGTCGTGAATGAAAGTTCATTCAAGATCAGACGAAAGTTACGATGTTCAATTGTCATCCTGATGTTGACTACAAATATGTATCAATAATATATTACTTATTATTATTATTATTATTATTACTTTAAATAATAAATAAGAACAATCACAATGTTAATAACATTAAGTTCAGAATATGAAAAAAGAAGTAAAGATAGGAAATGATCAGATTTTTTTATAAATATAAGCTTCAATTTGTACATGTTTATTACAAAAGTTGAAAATTTAGCTTCATTGGCAAATGAAGAAGACACACAATTATTGAATGCCAAGCCATGAAATAAGTAGATGCATTGATAATGATATTGATTCCAAATATTTTTGTAGCGAAGTATCTTCCAATGGAACTTGATGAAGAGAAGCAATTAACAAGTCAATTTCAAGTTTTACTTAAACTTTGCTTAGTTGGTTCATTTTGACATTTTGGATGACATCACATTACATTACATCATTCTCTACGATACGATACGAAACAGTGTTCAAGTCACCTAATGAGTAAATCCGCTCATTTTCAAGATAAGGATGAGCTAGCGTCGAATTATTGATATTATCATATAATAATATAATATTGTGTGCAATTCGATCAAGTTCGACAACGCGTCCACACCACTTGTGATTTAGAACGATCTTACAATGCTTATTTCCTAGACAACATTTGTCCATTCTGTATTAATTCTTGCATCTTTCAATCAGCCTGACTTTGAAAGGAGATGGTTTTGAGGTGATGTCGACAACATTTTTTACCTTGATCTCTGTTTGACCAGACGGGGGTAGGATGACGAAACTTTTCACCAAGTTCGTGAGCGATAAAAACAGTTCCTGTTTGGCCAGAATCTCACCACAGCACAATCGCTTGCCTGGAAAGGTTAAGAAAAAGTTCTTGTTTCACATCAGCATTTGTCAGCCACAAGCAGTATTTTGGATTTTTTTTTACTTTTTCAGACTAGTATTTGAAATCAGCTTAAAAGGCCGCCAAGTTCTTGCCTTATCACTATCGGGTTCCTGTCTCAAACTAAACGAAATAGATCGAAGGAATCTACAAAACAATCAACTCGCTACAATACCCTATAATCTGCCTTCCTCATACATGCGCTCACCACACTCTCACCACGCTGTGTCTGTCTAACGCTCACGCTTAAAAAAAAGATTGTTTACTAACGTCCTCTGCACAGCTGGATTATCGGGACGGAGCCCCCGCAACGGGATTCGGATCCGCCCCTATTTTTGTATTTATTATTTATTTGACTAAAGTCCGTTGCTTGAAGTCCGCGCTGCTCCTCGTCTGATTATGTAAACTCAGCCAGCCATCCTAATTAAATATGCATGACACAGCAACCCACAGCCAATCATAACAACGCGCGGCATCACGCAGACGAACATTCAGACCCATCACTCAAACATACCACTACGCGCAATAAAATAAACACATAAAATAAAATTAACAATGTCACGTCACTAACAAAGGCTTAATCCTTTTTTTAATTAGTGTAACATAAACCTTCTTATTTCCAAATTATTTTAAACAAAATATTGTGCGAAATGTCACCAAATGTAACCAACCCAAGGAGAATGTGACGAGTAATTCCTTCCTGGATACGTTGATTTCTCCTCTTTCTTCAATGAATCTTTCTGGGCGAAAGACATCAGGGTCACCCCATACTTCTGCATCGCTGTGAGCGGCATGAATGTTGGCCATAACCTGATTGAAAATGAATCAATTGAAAAATCATTTTTTTAACTTATTGAACAATAATACAACACGACTAATTCGCGTTTTAAAATTTCGACATTACCTATTAATACCAATAATTTACGAAATATGACGTTTATTAATATCCAGTAATGTTAATTGTGCTATATTTTCTGTGATCTTTCCACAATAAATTCAAGTTATTTGGCAGGCAATCAAGCAATAATTAATTAATCGTTATTTACCATTACAACTCCCAAATAAATTACCAGAGTGTTCGCTTTAATGTAATAATCAAAGATCTGTGTGTCCTTCATAACTCTCCTTGGAACGCTTAGCGGTGCTGCGGGTTTGATCCTGAAGAGTTCACACATGACTGCCTCAGAGTAAGGCAGGCACTTCTTGGAGTCTAGGGACACCATGCCATCGCTCAGGACAACGCTGTCCAGTTCCTTCCACATGATTTCCTGCACTAACGGATGGTTGGCCAAGTAGACTAAGGACCACTCCAATGTCGATGCCGTTGTTTCTGATCCAGCCAAGAACAGATCCTTAAGGAAATAGAGGAGCTGTTCCCTGTCATGGACTGGTCCTTCCTCTTCTAAGTAAGTCTTGATAAAGCTTGGTCGATAATTGGAGGCGTCATTGCAAATGGACATCTGCTCTTTCAGGACTTTGAAGATTTCGTTTTGGGCTTCTATGAGTTTGCTGGCCCTTCGTTTTAAGTATGGAGTGTATCTAAAGGATTTGAATAAAATCAGTAACTAAAGAGTTGCTTCAGCTACTACGAAACTATCCATTAGTTACAGTAATCCAGTTAATTGAATGTTATGATCGGTTATAATTAAAAAAATTATAATTTTCGGCAACAACAATATTGAATAATAAATTATAATAATGTTAATAATAATATTAATAATAACAATAATAATATTACTAGTAATAATAATAACAACAATAATAATAACAACAACAACAACAACAACAATAATAATAATAATAACAATAGCAAAAACCTGACCTGATGAAAGGCAGCTTATCCATCATAACGAAATCTCCAACAACGAAGGAAGCTTTGATGTTTGAAATTAAATCATCCAATCTTGGGTCATCATCGTCGAAACGTTGACCGAATAGCAGACCGGATATGACGTTGAGCGAATAATTCATGAAGGCCTTATTCGGGTAAAACTCTTCGCCTAAATGAAAATATTTCATCAATAAACCTTAAAAGGTTAAAATTAACAATTAATAATTTGAAAAATATGAATACAGTATTTATTTATAATAACGGTGATATAGTAACATTTTCAATAACTTATAATGATTTATAATAATAACAATAATCTAATAACTTGATTTAGAAAAATTATTGAATGTATATTTATAACAAAAAAAACCATCATCTTCCAAATTTATTCTGAATTCATCACTAACCAAATGTCTACCTGCAGTAATTATCAATCAATAATTGCAGGGTTGCAAAAAAATAAATAATAAATAATATTATAAATATCCCTTAAATAATAATAATAATAATAATAATAATAATAATAATAATAATAATAATAATAATAATAATAATAATAATAATAATAATAATAATAATAATAATAACAATAACAATNGCAACAGCAACAGCAACAACAATAACAATAATAATAATAATAATAATAATAATAATAATAATAATAATAATAATAATAATAATAATAATAATATCATAATAAATTATTCTTAAAAAATTTTTCATATTAATCATAATCTAGCAAAAATTTATCACTTTCGCTTTCACCCTCAAACAGTTAACATTCTTGATAATCAGGCCGACACACTTTCTTTGAAAAAAAAAAGAAAAAAATATCACCAACCTTTGAACTTTGCGAGATTTTTCAAAAGTTGTTGAACTTCTTCGATGATTCTCTTCTCCATGATCCTGTTTCCGAAGCCAAATTGCTTCATGATTCCCAGACTGAGTTTGTGGTACTTCTTGAAGTCTTCGTTGTAACGATGGAAGAAGATACCTGGAATGAAGAAATGGTAGTAACAAGTAAGAAGTGGTAAGATGAGAAATTGAAAGACCGGGATCTATAGCATATATTGTATATATGCGATTTTAATTATTCTATTAGTTATAGAAACTCTTGCGAGTTTTATATGTGTAACTATATATTTTATAAATATAAGCATTATTTTAAAATAAGAAGATATACTCTCGCACTGCATATTGAAAAACATGTTTATTAATCACCCTTATTATTTGGATTAAGAAACCTGCTGGCTCCAATATTTTCTGGTCTATCAGCATAAACAAGACTCCTCTTGACGAAAGCCTCGCGCATTGTTTCTCTGGTGTTGAGTATGATAAAATACCTTCAATGAAATGTTATTATGCTAAGTTAGTTGTTTTAATTACAATTCAATTACATTGAAGGTCATCCACTATCGGGAATGCATCCCTTTGGATGGACCTTCTGGGCGATTGGGTATTCTTAACTATGTATATTGTGACATTTAAGTCCAATAAAAATTGACTTTGTCATTGTCAATTATGATCTGCGGCTAAATTATACTCTGTTATAATTTGCTCATCTACCTCTCAAAGACTCAAAATCAAGGGACTAATTACCATTAACAAATGCTATTACAATTGCTTACACTACCCAAAACAATGAAATAAAGTATTCTCACCATTTATTAAAAATATGATAATTATTTCATAAGACTATTGTAATATAATATCTTAAACTGAAATCATCCAGCCGTGGACCAGCAAAAGAAACTCACTCATCCATGAGATAGAATCCAGCCACATCGTTATAATCCTTGGACTTCTCAGCGAAAAATGTGTGCAGTTCAGAAAATGAGGGGAGAAACGGAAGAGATCCAAAATACGGGATCCACGGAAGACAGGGTGGTTCTTTGAGTGGAGAAGATCCTTCAATCCTGAAGACTTTCATATTTTTCTTGGCAAACAGCCAATAATAGGAGAACGCCAATATTGTTGACAACAAAGCAACAGACGTGGTGAAAATAATCATCTTGTGAATCGATTGACTTAAACTTAAAAAATGTCCCAACGATCTTTGGATCGAGAAACGTTAAGATTGGATTAACCTAATGAAAAGTATCACAAAAATGGTACGTTCTTAATTTTCACTTAATTAAACTTGATTGATTTTTGAGTGACTATAATTAGTCGATGATGCGTTGGGGACAGTGCAACAAAAAAGTTGTCTTCACGTAACTTTGATTATTTATTCTTAGAGAGTGCTTTGAAATTCAATCAAAAAGTCTGCTTAAAAATTCATCTTTTCTTTCTTAAATTATAACTTTTAAGAGAGTTATCAAGATAATTCGCTCGTGATGCTGAACGTTAACTAAATAAAACTTGTATGAAATATCAGCTTTAAAATCAACAGAGCTAGAACTTTGTCCTGTTGACTAAAATGCCTACACAGGCTTTGTAAATGTTTTTGTTATGTTTCTTGAGGCAAGCTGTGAACCCAAACAGTGTCCTTGCTTTTTGTCCAAAAATAGCGGGTAACGAGAATAATGGTTTATTTTTTTTACTTTGAAGAACTCAATTATTGAATATTACTCTCAACTAAAATTTTGATTTGAAATAAAACTAGGTAAATAACTTTATATAATTAGTGTTAAAATGATCATGCTGCGAGGAGTAAAAAATGCTTTCGAAATAATCGATGGTCGATTAAATATGCCTGATCAACCAGCCGTCGGTGCTGCTGATGAAGCGATTAATCAGTTCAGAAGTGAACTAGAGACAAAGCAGAAGTTGCAGCACTCATATATTCTAACGTCAAACATGTCAATTGAAAATCTTATTGTGGTGATGAGATTTCGTTCGGCAAGAGAGATGTGGCTTGAATTGGAGAGATTATTTGATGGAAATTCTGAGGATAAACTTTATAGTTTTGGAATGGAGTTCTTTGCTAGCATTGAGATGGATCAAAAGATGACAATCCAGCTGTCACGGTTGAAGACCTTGTTCAATGACTTCAATGCAGAATTTAGAAAAAGTGGTATGCAAAAGTTACCAGAAATCCTTCTGATTTTGAAGATCTTGAACATTCTACCAAAAGAATATTTGTCTTTTGTTATAAGTTTGAAAATGTTGAGAGGTCAATTGACATACATTGTACGTCATTATTCCCGATTTAAATTCCTAGGCTTCACCAATTATTTTTTTTTATAATTAGATACCAATTATCGTCGTTAGAAGTTGTCAAATTGAAGAGATTTTGAAAAATGGATCGATGAAACATATAAACTTTAATTCGAAAAAATATACCCTAAGATATCTGCGTGGGAAATTAGAATGTTTGTAAATTAATGGTTTTTCGTTGCGTTATCCACGCAACAACAAACAGAAGTTGCAATGAGGGGCCATCCATAACACACTTACGGGGGAGTTACATGGCG
>MPNW01000635.1:78688-94470 GCA_011800805.1 Hirudo medicinalis | reverse complement strand
GCGATTACGTACTTCGGAGATATTAGCGATATATTTCAGTCTGTTTCGGTTTCGAAGTTTCTTGGTTGCCAATAAAGTTTCTGTTCTGTTTTATGAAGTTGGTTTATTCATACAAAGACTCAACAATTAGTATCTGCAAATATTCAACAGAACATTCGGAGATAAAACGTCTTTTGTGTGAAGATTGCTAAATTGTTTTGTGTGATCACTGTTCATCTTTGAAACACAAAAACCATAAAAGCAAGCACTTATCAAAACATTTTGGATCTATGAGGGCCAAGTTTGAACAAAGCCTAAATTCAAAAATAGAGTCTCTTGGAAATGTTCATTTAAATCTCAAAAGCATTGAAGACTAGATGTATGAAAATGGATTGAAAGCTACAAACTTGAAGGAAGAATTCCAACGAAGAGGTGAAGAATTAAAGAAAGCTGTGGATTCAGTTGTGGTTGAATTAAGTAAGAATGTTGATGAAGAACTAAAACAACACCAACCGGAGGCAGATAATATTATGATGAAACTTGTACAATTGGAAGCAACTTTAAAGGCAGAGATTAATGTATTGAATGAACAACTATTATATAATAATAACAAACTTATTCAGAATAAGCGTTACAAAAATTATAGTGTATACACAAATGTATATTAAGGTTTCCTCCATATTTTTCATATCTGAAACGTGTATTTATTACAAAACGTGCATTCAATTTGAAATATTATTTTATGCATGTTCCACAAGAAATTCGGGAGTTTCGCGGTGGACCAGTCCGCCACTGCCACAGCTGTAGTTCGTCTTTTTTGAAATTTGGTTGCAAAGCATAACTCTTCACCTCACTGCGTTCATGAATATTAAGTATGATAGCTCTTTGGGTCAAAGAACCACAGCTCTTGCTGAATTTCAATTCCGCGAAAAGTGATCGAATTAGCAATGCAATAAATTTGAAAAACAAATTTAAAATAAATAAAAAATAATCCTGTGCAGCAAAGGAAATAAAAACAAAACTATTAATTTAATAATTTAATGAATAAGTGACACTTCAGTATTTGAAAGTTGGTATCAACATTCCCGGGTACATTTGAAATGTTGTTTTTCTAGCTATCCGGGTGATTTCTTTTCGGTGTTCTCGACAACTTTTTATCGATATTTATTATTAAATACAAATTATTTATTTAAAAACAAAGTTGTGTACACTTTTTAGGGTAAGAATTTTTTGAATCGTTTAAACTCTTAAATAGAGTGATCCTATTACCTATTATTAGTCACCAAATATTAGCTGATTTATCAAGGTAATCTATGAAGATTCTTTTGAAATTACTAACTAAAACTAACAATTGGTTTCATGCATCTTTAAAGTTCGCAAGGTATGGATAAAGAGTCCATTACCAGTCGTCTGACAAGACTGTCCCAAATGGTGAACGGAAGGATTGCAACAAAGGAGGGCTTAGGAATCAATGGACTTGTTGATTCTTTGATGGTTCTCCACAAGGAGTGTTCAATGAATTCCACAAACACTGACAATCAGTTTGTCAAAGACTTTGCCAGGAAATGTGAGGCTTCTGCTATTTTTTAACAATTACAATTGGTGTTAAATTTATAATCTCATTGAAAAAGATCATTTATCTTAACATTGTTATCTCTCAATAAGCAGTTGACAATTTCCAATTGATGAATGAATGTTAAAATAAATTGAAGTAAGTTTGAAAAAAATAATGTTACATTTGAATAAAATGCCTTTTAAATGCCCCATCACTTTTAGCGCAATTGCCATTGTGTGATCATCACTTTTGCCACTTATCACCACCATTACCATCACTATAACCATCGCTGACTGTCTATTATCGTTTGCAGTTGAACCAATCGTGAAAGAGCTATCCCTCCTAAGGACCTCCCCCAGGGACTATGACCTGAAGTCTGTGATTGGTCGAGGTCACTTTGGAGAGGTCAGAGTGGCGGTCGAAAGGTCGAGTGGAAATGTTTATGCCATGAAGATCATCAGGAAGGATAGTCTTCTCAGCCAGTTACATGTGGGTTGTGGAATGGTGGTGGTGACGGTGATGTTATGAATGTGATGATGATAATAGTTTTGGTTACAAATGGTGAGAAATTTGTTATTGGTGATACACAATCAACCATAATCATCATCTTCATGGAGCCAAATTAACCATTATTATTATTATTATTATTGTTGTTGCTGCTGCTGCTGTTGTTGAAATTGTTATTATTAATTATCATTGTTGTTATTATTATTATTAACTGGTGTTACCACTTATCTGCTAACTGATCAATTAACTTACTAATTAACCATTCACTGCTGCTATGGTTAGTCATCACACGATGTCCAAAACCAGTGCCATTTCTAATCGCATCGTGAATGTCGTCAGGTCTCGTCTTACGAAGAGGAGCGCAACATAATGTCGAGGTCGAGCAGCACGTGGATCGTCCGACTCCACCACTCATTCCAGGACGACGAACACCTCTACCTCGTCATGGACTTCCACTCTGGTGGGGACCTCCACTCGCTCATAAGCAGGTGATTAAGTGATTACGTGATTACATGAGCAACAGTTGGGACTGTTTCTCAAACAGAAGGCCACTGACAACTTGATGATGATTATGATGATGATGATGATGGTGGTGGTGGTGATGATAGTGAAACTAATAATTGTAAATTTGTGGTAGTGCATAGCATTGGAGGGCATCGTTTTGAAAGGGAATAAATGAATTTGTATTCAGAACGAAACGTGCGTAATTGCGTAATTAACCGACACAATTGTGCTTTTCCATTCATCTTTTGTTGATCGTTTTGAGCGACTTGCAAGCCAAAGATGATGACACCGATAGTGATGATGAACATGACGATGGCGATCATCCAAATGCTATAAATTACAATTCGTAGTGAATATTATAATCGGTCATGAATTTTTTAATCGACAAATTTTTAAATGTATCATCTTTTTGTAGGCACGAGGGCACCTTGGACGAACCCATGGCTCGGTTCTACCTGGCCGAGATGACCCTCGCCATAAATTCGCTCCACCTCATGGGATATGTGCATAG
The DNA here is from genome assembly GCA_011800805.1 of Hirudo medicinalis. Classification (NCBI taxonomy): domain Eukaryota; kingdom Metazoa; phylum Annelida; class Clitellata; order Hirudinida; family Hirudinidae; genus Hirudo; species Hirudo medicinalis. The sequence goes on along the minus strand of MPNW01000635.1, from coordinate 91,414 downwards.
GTTCGTGGTCTCGGTCAACTATCGATGATGATGGTGGTGATTGATTACAATGATGATGGTGATGGTGGTTGTGATATCTATATGCAATGGATGAGTGATATCTAAGCATCTCTTTGTCCATCTAAAGGTGGTGATAGTGATGATGGTGGTGGTGATGATGATTATCATGGCGTTATTAACTGCAGGGACATCAAGCCAGAGAATATCCTCATTGACAGAACCGGCCATGTGAAGTTGGCTGATTTTGGTTCGTCGTGCAGCTTGGCAGAGGTGGTTAAAACTTTATTTTATTATTTTGATTATTTTCCGATTATTTCGTTAATTTCCTCTCGACAAGATTCAATTATATTGAATTGCATTTGTGTTGTTATTAATTTTAATTTTTCAATTTGCCTCAGTGATAATAGTGACTTTCCAACAGAACAATGCAGCCTTGCATCACCGCAAGATGTTCATACCCGTCGGAACTCCCGACTACATCTGCCCCGAACTTCTGACCCTCGCGGGGGCCGACCGATCGCAGCTCGAGGGGCCCGACGACGTCAGCAGGGGAGAGGAGTGCGATTGGTGGTCGTTGGGCGTCTGCGCTTACGAGATGATTTGTGGGCGTCTGCCGTTTTCCGGGCTGTCCGAATCCAACTCGAAACTGGCACTCTACTCCAGCATCATGAACCACAAGGTGGGAGGTCTTGATTGATTATTGAAGTGGTAAATTATTATTATAATTATTATTGTTGTAGTTGTTGCTGCTGGTAATATGCGATTTTTTGATCTGTGCAATTGTTGATAAAGTAAATTTACATTAATGTATGGTTAATAATTAAGTTGATTGATGAGAGTCCACTATTTGACACCAAATGATCGATCATTTGTTACGGCCGCAACACTAATTAATTCACTCATGAATAAGTAATTGGAGCTGCTTTACTTAACCATCAATCAAAGGCCAGCTTGAAATTCCCTAAAGACTCCTCCTGCATTCTGTCTGAAGCTGCCAAGAGTCTCATTGAAGGTCTGTTGGACGAGAGGTGTTCGAGGTTGAAGTATCAACAAGTCAGAGGTCACAAGTTCTTTGAGGGCATCCACTTTGACGGCATCAGGCAGGGTAAGATTTGATGATGATGATTGTTGTTGTTGTTGTTGTTGTTGTTACCATCTCAGCATCTTTTCAGTTACTTAGCATGTAATTGTAATTAGAGACCTTTTAAAATTGATGTTATATGGATTATTTTTTTACTTTTATTTGCAAATAATGCTTAAATGCTGCAATTCCTAATGCCATTTTCTTATGTAGCTCCTCCTCCCTACATTCCTTCCATCCGATCAGAGGACGACACATCAAACTTTTCTGAACCTCCACAAGCCTCCAAACACCCCAAGACAGTCCACTTCTTCGACGACCCCATCAAGTCACGTGACACCGATGTCAATCGAGGATTGTCAGGTCGAGACCTCCCGTTTGTGGGATTCACTTTTGATAGGGTGCTGAGTGCACTTGGCACGGATGTCGGGTGAGTTGAGATTTCTTGGATTTTATTAATTACAAATCAAATAATTCTCAATTGGATTTTATTAATTACAAATCAAATAAATCTCATTTCTTGTTCTACAAAATAAGTAAATTGAATTTAATATTATTTAAAAATTCTTTTTCTCCTGTGATATCTCAGTGATTGTGTGAGTTCATGAGTGATGACAACAGAGTCGATGATGAAAATGATGATGAAACTAGAATTGACGATGATAATGAAATGTCCACAGATCACTGGCTTCACCATCTCGACCGGAGAACTCGAGATCGTCATCATCATCGAGGAGGTCGCTGTTGGGCGACGGCGTCATCACGCACAATAACTCCTCATTTTTCGACAACCAGCTTTTGGCCCAGGAGGCCAGGGATTGGTCGGTTCGCCTTAGGGAGGCGGAGCTAAAGTTCCAGGTGCTGGAGAAGAACCTGGAGTTGACGAAGAAGATGAGGGCAGAGTCGGAAAGGAGGATGGAACGAGCGGAGGAGGAGAGAAACGAGGCAGAGAGACAGCTCTTTGTACAGAGGAATGCAAACAAGGTTAATAATGAGTTTATTATTGCTAGTATTATTATTATTATTATTATTACTATTATTATTATTATTATTATTATTATTAATCATTACTGCCATCATATTTTAAGTTGTTGCAAATCTTACCACCACCATTGTTGAATAGTTGTCCTTGCATTTCTTGCAAGTATGTTGTAATTCATCATAACCTATTCGAGCATTGTTCTAATAGCCTATTAATGCACAATAAAACACCTCCATTCACCGATGCATTCGAAGCATCAATTCAGTAATGCACGACCCTCGAATTTCAGAGCCTCAAGAGGACTCTCGATGCAGAGTTGGAGAAGTTCTCGAACGTCGAAGAGAAGACGAAGCAGAGGACTTCGTTATTGGTTCAGAACCTCAAAGAAGAATTTGTTCAGAGGGAGAAGAAGTTCAGGTTGTTATGATTGTGATAATAATGATGATGATGATGATGATGATGATGATGGTGGTGATGATGGTGATGTTGATGACGATGACGACGACGATGTTGACAGTGAATACATGAAATATTTTTGAGGTGGTTGAAATCAACCAAGCATAAATGATGAAAGTTTGACTAATGCTTGCTTGGTTGGCATCAGGTGATTCTTATCACACATGGCATACAATTTCACCAGTATTCATAATATTCATTAGTATATATAATATTCAAACTAGCCCAATATTCATTCAATAGCATCTGTTTCTAGGGAAGAAGTGGAAGGTCATAGGCTGATGATGTCACAGCTGGAGGAGGAGCTTGCCATGAAGGACCAACAGCTGGAGAGGGTGGAAAAGGAGCTCAAGGACTGGCGGGTCGTGGGCAACTTGAACTCTGGCAACAACAACCAAGAGAAGACGGCTCCAACACAACAGCTGGAGGAGTTCAAGATGAGGCTCAAAATTGAGGTGATGATGGTGATGATGATGATGATGATGACAGGGGTGATTGATAAGATCATCAACAATGATCATGACAATTAATAGCCTAATAAATGATGACTTTAATAGGAAATAATCATTTTTATGATGATGATGATGATGATTTTCAATTGCCCACTGATTTTTCCAGTTGAAGCAGGCCTACCGCACGAAGATGAGGTCAGCAGCCGAGAAGATGAAGTCAGTGGAGCGTGACCACCACAAAAAAGAGGAATCACTCAGGAGTAAACTGGTCGAGGTGAGCCGTGTAGCGCAATGTCGTTTTCACGCTCTGTCGGTTTTCGACTCTTAACTTATCGAAACCAACAAGTGCTTTGGGCATCTGTTTAAATTATAAAATTTATTGCAGTGAGATGATGATGATGATGGTGGTGATGATGATGTTGATGTTGCTTGTGAAAAAGTCACTTTGACTAGATTGTTAATTGGGTTTACAATTTAACTAATTAATAATAATAATAATAATAATAACAACAATAAGGTTCATTTATCTTTCAATCTTTTTATTTACATTCAATTTACCTCTATTATTTGCTGCACAACTCTGTCTATCATTGGCTGTTCTTATATTGGCATCATCTATTGTGCTTCATTACTCTTTAGACCTACTATAAATTCCAATCATTGTCATCATTAGCAGCAGCAGCATCGTTATCATCATCATCATTATCAGCATCGTTGTCAACATCATTATCATCATCAGGCTTGCCAGGCACAACTGGAAGTGGAGAAAAAGTTGAGTGCTTCAGAAGTTGAGAGGATGACTTTGGAGGGAGAGTTGAAATTGCTGAAGGAGAAGATTGAGGATTTCGAAGGCCTCGAGGTATTTGCAGTGATGATGACGATAGTGGTGGTGATGATGATGATGACACTCTTTCCATGCAATTATTTGTGATAATGATAGTGGTGGTGATGGTTATGGTGATGATAACAGTGACATTCTTTCCATGCAATTATTTGTGATAATGATATTGGTGGTGATGACTATGACAAGATTTTCCTGAGCTGACAAATTGGGTTCTCGAAATTGTTGTTCATTGGATGATCAACTGCCTCATTAACATATCAAAGCATCATTAGCCAACCAATAGCTTAGCTTGCTATTGATTCATTGCACTCCTCTTCTCAAAACGACCAATAGGAACGTAGCAAAGCCCTGGAATCGGAGGTAAGGAATCTGAGAGAGACCAAGAAAAGGGAGAGGGAGTTGACCTTTGAACTAGACAACAGGAACTTGAGATGTCAAACCCTCGAGATTACGACAAAGGTAATCATGAATTGATATTACCTGTCTTAAATCTTATTTAATGGGTCGATCAGTTGCATCAACTGGTTGTTAATTAATTACCGCTTAGAGACTTATGCTAGTTAATGAAGATATCAACGCATGAATATTAAGCAGGTTGAATGATGATGATGAACACGTAATTATCATAATGAGGCAAATAATCAGATTCTTTTTTGCAACAAAGAATGTCGTCTTGACATTGTAATAACGAAGGCTTTAATTATTTAAGTCGTAATCTTAGTTACTGTTAACCATCGACACCGTGCAACTATTTCATCCTTATCGTTATTGCCGACGTTACAAACCTCTTCAGCACTTAGAAGACGAGATGGAGCGATTGAAGAGAGAAAAGGAAGACGTCCTCAATCAAAGTCTCATGAGTTTGTCTGAGAACGAGGACAGGATGAAGATCATTCAGCAGCAGGAAGCTGTGGGTTTCTCCCCACCACTTGGGGATTTCCTTTTTCACTTTCACTTTATTTAGCTTATTTTTTATTATTTAATTGTGTAATTATGTTAACCATTACTCAACATCTACTCTTCGATGTGAGCGTCGTCGTCGTCTTGATTCGTGCAACTTTAGTTAACCTGCCTTCGAAGAATCATTAACGATTTGCACGTTGGGAACCTAATTAATAAATTATAAGTCGATGAACACTGCATTCTGATTGGTTGCAGATAATTGAAATGCTGAAAACAAACATCTCAGCCATGGAGCATCAGATCAGATCGCTCAAGTGCGACCTCACCGAGGCAAAGTCGCTCGGCCGTGAAGCCGCCGGGCTGAGAAAGTCGAGGTAAAATAAAATAGAATTCGCTCGTCACTACTTTTGTCTGACATCCACAGGAATGCATTCCTTGGGAAGGAGTGCTTTATGAATTTATGGTTTTAAAAAACCTCCTCTGAAGCTGTGCATGTAGTGCTACAACAATGACATACATTTACATTGTTATTGCAATTATTATTAGACTGGTATGTTTAATAATTAAATAATTTTTAATTTGCAACTATTTCCCTGAAAGGTCGACAAGGCCTCACCTGGAGATGGCATTCCTTGGGGTGGTTGATTACATTGGTGATAAGGAAGATGACGACGATGATAAGAATAAGAATGGTAATGAATGTGAGAGGAGTGACGACGATGATGATGATGCAGTCTTATCACCTGTGAAAAATGATAATGAGGTAATCTGCAATGATGAAGGTGATAAGGAAAACAAGCCCTGCCTTGAATGCCACGATGATGATGGTGATGATGATATTGTCGGCGATGAAGAAGACGATGGCAATGATGATCAAAACTTGATCAGTGAGAGTGGCGTATCAAAATCTAAGAAGTACGTCAGTTGTCACATGGCAACAGTCAGAGGCAAGAAATTCCCACTGGATGACAAAATTGACAACTTCGATATCGACATCGATTCAAAATGCAACAAAATAAGATCGTCGGGTTGTGACGGCAGGGGTCGAGCGGGTGCGGACAAATCTATCTCGAGCAGAAAAACGACGCTGGAGATGAAGACCGAGAATAGTTCGGTTTTGGCCGAAATATCGCTTCAGTTCGGAAACAAGGAGAAACGAGCTCCGTCGAAAAGAGAAAATTTCGGGCACGTCCGAGGACAGGCGAGTAGGAAGATCTCCTGCGAACGGGGTGAGCTGTTCGAGCAGTTGTTGTAGTTGAAATGCTCGAGTTGTTGCTTGCAGTTATAATAGCAGCCAAATTTATTTTGTTATCATTTTAATTGTCACGAAGCATTTGTAATAACACAGTTCGACAATGTCATATTTTGTTACATTGTTTAGTACCAGTGACCAAACATCATTATTTACATTTCTAAATTAAATCTCAACAAGAGTGCAGTTTGACGGCTTCTAAGATTTTATCTTAAAGTCACACTTATATTAAAATCAAAATCTTACGCTCGCAGTTTCTGTGCCGGATTCCCCGCAGACTAGTCGCAGCACTAAATCCTGGCCTAACTTTGGCGGAATGGAAGCCTCGACAGCTGCCGGTTGGACTGAACTCACTCCTTATTCGCCAAAGTCCACCACTATCACTGACAAGGGTGATGGTGAAGATTCTCCCCCAGAAGCACCAAAACAGTGCATCCAGGAAACAGTAGACGCTGCCACTTCACCGCTCTGCAGGAGGTCCTTCGAATCTTCCGACCTTAGCTCGGATGCCGGTCACCTGGTCATGACTGTGACGACCCGACTGTGTCAAGGTTCGGGGGTCAAAGGTCGGTGTTGTCTTTTTACATTTCTTTATGAGATTTTATTAATTTATAATGCGACTGTATCATGAATAAGCCCATAAAAATAACCAAATTTATTATTATCATCGTCGTCGTCATCTTAACCTCGATCAACTCTTCTTTATATTCATCCGTGCAGACATCTTTAACGACACTTTGGACTCCATTGTTGAGGCAAATTCTGACGTATCGAGGTCTGGAGACGCCATGGCGATGGGACTGGCGAGGTCCTCGAGTCACTTGAGGAGGGACAAACAGTCCAAAGAAGGTCGGTTGAACGCACGAGTGATTGGCTCTTTTTTCCACTTCCATGATTGGCTGAGATTGACGACCGATGACTTGCCATCTTAAATGTTGTTTGTAACTGTTGACAATGAATTTGTAAATTAATTGATAATTGATCTGAAATTACTTAATGAATTGGAACACATCATCAACCATTGTCAGCCAGCATCATTTTCAAGTAAAAGCAAACAAAATCACATGATTCGATTCGGTTGTTTTTTTAGTAAATTGTCATCTAATCGAAATCCTTAGAAACTACGATTCAAGACCAAAATTGAACATGATTTATCATCCGATAGCAGCTCTTCCCGAGAAGGTCAGTCGAGGTCAGAACGTCGGATTGGACGGGTCGGGCCTGTTGTTCGAGAAGGATCCTGTCAACCGTGGAGATGACTTCTGCCAAGGTCTGGTGGAAAGGTTGAAGGGCTTTGAGGAGCAATTGAGGCGTGAATTCGAGGAGATAGTGTTGGTTTCGTTTTCCTTTCGATCGTCGACTTGCGAACATTCTGCCGCAACTTTAATTTATTAAGTTCGATGTTCGTTAATTTTAAAATGAATTATGTTTTAGTCTAATATTTACTTTTAACGATTTTTTTTGGATTATTGCCAATTATTAATTCTAATCATCATGACACTCACAAAGACATCATTCCATCTGATATCTCACGTAATCGCATCACGGATTATTGACGACAGAGATAAGTCCGCCGAGGATAAACGTCGCGAGTCGACCGTGAAGTCACTGGAGCGCGAAATCGAGAGGCTCAAGACGGAGATTGAGAAATTGGAGCACGAAAGAGAGGAAGAGAGGGGGGAGATGCTAAAGAGCAGAGAGAGTGATGGAGTGATAATGGAAAGGTAGCTGGTTTTATTTTAACACTGCGAAGATGTGGTGATGATGATGAAGATTATGATTATGGTTACTACCAAGTGGTGACTCAAGTGATGCCGTTATTTGTTACTTGAGATTCCTAATTCCCGGTTTTGCAACCAACTCGACGAATTGTCAAGCCAATATTATTTCACAATTCACAATTATTTTTTGAGATTTAAGAATACTTCAGCATTGGATTACCGTCCGATTTTGTTATGATTTATGTTTTTAATATTTTGCTTTAGCTAATTTATTTTTTAATAAATATACTTATTATTTTATTAATGACAACCTGTACCAGGTCATTGGCTGCCAAGGACGAAGAGATAGCGAAGCTGAAAGAGAGTGTCCACGAGCAGCGAATCAGAGTGCTTGACATCAAATATGAATTGAGAGAGGTGGGTGGAGCTTGCATGTCATTAACATTTTTCAAGTCGATGTTGTTAAACCGATGATCAACTGATAGCATTTTAATCGATGCCGATAAGAATTCACAAATTAAGAAAATATTGACGGCAATGTGTCAAATTAATGCGAGATCATTTCATTGACTCCGCCCCTCAGAAAATCTCCGCCTACGAGAGGGAAATCTCCGAACTGAAATGCAAACTGCTCCAGTCCGAAATCGTTTCCACCGACCTCGAAAGACTTCAAAGGTCACGGAAAGAGGAGGAGGAAGAGTTGAGATCAAAAGTGGAAGCCAAGGAAAAGTTGATCAAGGAGGCAGAGCTCAAGTCGAATGACACGAGGAAACAGCTGGAGGTGGGCACAGAGTTTGATTGATGGCAGTTATAATAATAGCAGCAATTAATTTATTCATTACCTGTTGTTGTTGTGTACTGTTACACTCAATTGTTACCTATTTGGACCAGGACATGAAATCTGATAACATCATGTTGGTGGCTTCACTGAATGGGAAGATCGAGGTGACCAGTTTACAATATTTTTATTATTTTAGGATTTTTCTAATTTTTAAAAATATATCTTTCTTTTCAATATGTTATTATATTTAACTTAACATTCTTGACGTTAATATTAAATCAAATAGGAATTAGATAAGCAGTTAGTAGAGGAACAATCGTCCAATCAGAATCTTAAGAAAGAGGTCGAAAAAGGGAAGGAGCAGTTGAGCTCCTCAGAAGCATCCAATGAGGTTGATCCAAGCACTTGTTGTTGTTGTTGTTGTATTTTATGGATTTCTATAACCTAAATCGATAGTCATTTCTCCAACGAAACGTCACCATTGTCGATGTTATTATTGTATTATTAATAATATTACAACAAAGTAACAGTCAAAGTCCTTGATTGATTTAACGTTCGTTACTGTTTGTATCTCGAAGGATTTAAAGATGAAGATGAAAAACCTCGACGACGAGAACAGGGAACTGAGGTCCTCGGTCAGCAGGCTGCAACTGGAACTGGAAGGAATGACCGGAGAGAAGCAGAGTCTGGCAAGAGTAAGTGATGATGATGATGATGATACAATTGATGTAACACTACCGTCATCACTGGCAACAGTCGTAATGTGTCGCACTCGAAACCCAGCCTGCATTGCCACAAGCGTCTTTTTAAGGAGCACTATGTAAATGGTTAACTACAAGCACCTCTGATGCTGTGCATGTGGCGCTATATAAATGAACCACATTTAAATTATATAGATGTTGATGATGATATTAATGGTGATGATGATGATGATACCTTTCAGCAAAATGAGCAGCTGATGAACACCTGTCTAGAGCTTGAGAGCCAAGCAGTGGAAATGGAGGCACTGTTGAAGCAGAGGGAGGAGCTTAAAGAGGTCGAAAGGTTGGCAACGGACGAATAATTTTTAGCCGTTTATTGCCTCGGCTCAACAATTATCAATTAATTTATTATTATAATTATTTATTTTCAGTTTGGTCTTAGTTTGGTATTGCTATTAAATACACATGAATGCTAAACAGATAAGACATGTTTACTGGTTAATCAGCATAATTCGTGATCATCAATTAAACATGCTCAATTGAATTTAATAGACCACTTCCAATTAACAATTTCTTCAATTAACTTTTCAAACACGAAAGTTACCGATCGGCCTCTGCAATTTCGGCTATCTTTGGAGCCTCGTTTCCTAACGAATAACATATCAATCTCAATTGGAGTAGCAAAAGTGAAACGAAAACTTAATGCGATGAGCATTACTATTACATCATCAATGTTGCTACATTACTTTACTGTAATGTCGTAATAATAATAATCCTATTATAACGTTGTCATAATTATTGCAGACTAAAGCGGGCTGCCGACGACGGGCGAGCGGCCGACGTGACTTTGGAAATTTCGAAACTCAAACGAGAACTCGAAGGTGTCGAGGAGAAGTGCAAACAACTGTTGGAGAAAAATGGAATGCTCAACAAACAGGTGAGTCTTTGTTCTGCATCCTGTTTTTCTATGATTTTGACGATAGGTAGGTTCTCGTCTGCAGATTTAAAAATGGTAAATTGAATTGGTAGCAATCAATTATTACAATGCATTATTAGTAATAATAGTTTTACACTACAGTTATTGTTGTTACCTAACATAATAAATTGATAACAGATGATAATGATTTAAATTTTTTCTTCAAACTTTATCGACAGCTGATGCAAGCGGAGAGCAAGCACTCCGCCATGGAAGTCGAGCGCCAAAGAAGCAACCTTCGCAAGCAGGAAGATTCGTCCTCGTCGCTCTTCAGGATGATCAAAGAGGTCGGTTTTGCCAGTTTCAATTAAAATTATAATAAGCCTAAAGTGCTTTTAATGCCATCTCGTGATTTACGAGAGGCATTGAGATAATCTTACTGTTATAATGTCTACAACATTTTTAAATATATGTATTTAGTCGTCTGGCATTCATTATAAATTCAGAATCATTAACAGGTAATAATAATAATAATAATAATACTAATAATAATAATAACTATAATAATAAGTACTATCCAAAACAAAAGTAGGGAAATTAAAGGCATAAAGAGATTTTGCGGAGTCAATGCTGGCGTAGCTTAAGCTTATTATCATAATTAATTAATTTATTAATGTACGTACTGCTAATGCATGCAAAGGAATCTGATTCGCGGTCGACGATGCTGTTGAAGGAGAACAACCAGCTCAAAGGTGAACTCGTCACGTCCAAGAAGGAGGCTGATGACCTGAAAAAGGTTGGTCATCTTTATTATGCTGATTTATTATGAATGTTTGGACTGTAATTATAGTTATGCTCGGAATTGTAATTCAACGCAATGAATTAATGCATTTAACTAATGCTTAAATCACCTTTGCCGAGTCAGTCATAAACAAATAATAATAATTAATGTAATAATGTTGTTGTGTCTCCTAATAATAATAATAATAATAATAATAATAATAGTAACACTTATGAATTGTCACAAACATTTTTCCAGATAATTACATTATTATTATTATATTGCTGTTGTTGTTGTTGCTATCCACATAACCTCGTTGAACCTGTCGACAGGAAGTGAAGCAGTTGCAGACGCTCACAAAGGAGCTGGAAGAACAGATGGAAATGATGGAAGCCATCGACTCGAAAACCAAGCGGAGGATCTCGGACATGCTCGTCGAGGAGTGAGTCATCGTCGTCCTAGTCATCACACATTACAATAATATTTAGCAGCTGTGCTCGTTGCAGAGCAATTTTATGATTATGTTGTAATTATGATTTTGTTATAATGACGTGAATGTGTGACATGTCCCTTGGGTGGGGTGCTGCTCAAATGGTCTGGGGAAATATTGCGGCTTCACATCCAATTGGGATACAAGATGCAACAAAAATAAACGCTAAATGCTAAATACAAAAATATACGTTGGTTAAATACAAATAGTTGGAATATTGTATCGCAACAATTTGTCTTGTTAACATATTGCTTGAACAATGAGCGAGACTTACTTTGTGGTGGCTCTACATGTTCTACTGATGGTGTAATGTATATCATTTTCAATGCTGCCCATTCATTTGCACACTTCTGCCTTGATGTCCAGGGATGCCAAAAGGAAAGAGTTCACTAAGAAGGAGGCCAGGGTGGCTGAACTTGCACATCAATTCAGGATGGAGTCCCAAGCCAGGTAATCGACCGATCATCATGAAACATTATGCCTCGTAATTGTAATCATCACCCGTTCACATCCACCTATGTATCATGTAATGATAATGACTATCATTAATATTTGTATTTTTCTATAGCCATTTAATTGTAAACATGCATTCAACATCATCTTTATCATTTGTTTCTCAGGAAGAACAGTGAATCAAAGGTTGAGGAGCTGACCAAGAAATTGGATTTGATCAACCAGGAGAGGAAGTTGGAGGTCGAAAGGTTAAACAAGCAGGTCAACGTGCAGACGGAAAAAATTCTCCAACTCAACAGCCAGGTTACTGATGATGATGATGATGATGATGATGGTGATATTGTTTGGTGAATGAATAACTCCATCAGTAACTTCTAATCACAAGTTTGTCCCTCGATCATCTTTCAATCAGCGAACATCTGACGATTTATCACTTTGATTGGTGAATTTATTCGTAGAATATTCTAATGACTTATTAATATTCCTTAATATTCATCAGCTGTCCACCACGGAAGATCGATGTTCGACCTTTGAACTCGAGGTGAAGAACCTGAGGAGGTGTCTTGAAACAAGGGACCAGGAACTCAACCTGCTCAAGGAGGAGGTTGCACTCATCATTAACATAATTAACCCATGAAAATTCATAATGCTTACTTAATAATAAGGATCGTTAACATAATTAACCATAAATATTCATAATGCTTGGAGAATGTTGGATTTTTCCATTCTGTTTAATTTTTTGAATGCTGCCCCTTGTTGAAATGCGGTCATTGCAGTAAGTTCTGGAAATGAATTGAATATTGTCGTGATTATTATTATATTATTATTATTATTATTATTATTATTATATGGATTTGGGTTAGCTCAAAGGGCTGTGTTCCTGCATGTCATGGCAGAAGCAATAGTCATTTTG
>MPNW01000635.1:43219-76405 GCA_011800805.1 Hirudo medicinalis | reverse complement strand
CCCCTTGTTGAAATGCGGTCATTGCAGTAAGTTCTGGAAATGAATTGAATATTGTCGTGATTATTTATTATTATTATTATTATTATTATTATTATATGGATTTGGGTTAGCTCAAAGGGCTGTGTTCCTGCATGTCATGGCAGAAGCAATAGTCATATTGTGATGCATTCAAGCCTGCACTGCCAGGGAGCGCCATTGGAAGGCAGTGCTACTTAAATGGTTGGGCGATTGTGGCACCTTCGCATCCTTTATATGCGGATGCATAGCTCGTTACTCAAAGACTCTGCTAAATGAAGATATTATCAAGTTCAATTTCGAATAAATTTGACCGCTTGCAGATCTCGAAGGAAATAACGCGCCTCCAGACGATCAAGTCGACCAACGTGACTCTCGGCGAGGAACTGGAAGCCAGGAAGAATAACGAGAGGATGTTGAATGACAGGAGGATGGAGCTCGAGAACATCCTCCAATCTCTTCGGGCACGTTATCGTTATTCGCTTTCCTATCGGCTGCCGAGTTTGTGATTGTTGATAGCCACTTTCTGATTGGCTGCCCTACATCAATAATCATCGGTTGTGAAATGTAATGACCATGATGAAAATATTTGGGCATGCAGAATTAGTTAGCCATTACTTGTTTGTCAGTTAATACATTTGACGAAAATATCATTTCGTGCACTGCAGTTACTTTGTTAGTCGACTTAATGTTTTATTAATTCTACATTTTGATCATAGTTAAATTAATTGTTATTATTGTTGTTATTATTATTATCATTATTAATATTGTTGTTGTTGTTGTCATTATTATTATTGCTGATGTCCTCAGGCAAGTTATCAAGAGGATAAGTTCAGAATGGAGGAGACGATATCACAGCAGGGCAAACTCATTGATTTCTTGCAAGCCAAGGTTGAATCACAGCCACAAAAGAAAAAGGTTGTTATCATAAATTATTATTATTATTATTTGTTGTCATCCCAGGAATTATAATACTTATTATTGCAATATAATTAATTATTGCATAATAAACTAGTCTCTAGATTTTAGGTGTTGAATAATGATAAAGAACAAGTTTGTGTTTGTTCTTCGACCAGCTCTTTGGTAGCAAACGAACAGAGCCCGTTCATTATCCTGTTGTCAACGATTGGAAGGCTGAAGGTCAGATTCTCATGCGTTGTTATCTGATTGGTCACGATGCAGGCAGACGATATCGCTCAATATTAACTAGCTCGCCAACGTTGTTTTAGTGCAAAAACGCAACAGTAAGAATTGCGACGTCGAAAACATCATTGGATCGTCTCAAAAGTATGGAACTCTGCCTTCGCAATCCACATTGCCCACTCAACAGGGTGTCGCAATCAGGCAGAGACCCATCTCTACCGTGGTTGCCAGAAATCCTACCAATCAGAACAAAGAGGACAAGGATAGGAGGAGCCTGGCAAATCCTAATCACAAGTTAGTTTTATTCATTGTGACTGAATAATTATAATATCATTTTATCATTGCAAAAGTTTAACTGTTATCACCAAGTTACAATTACTTACGATTACGAGTTCGATATGCTATATTTAGATTTTTACCTAATCTCTGTTTACAACAATTGATAATCATAACCACATTTGTAATAATATTATAATATAATTATAATAACGTGACCACAATAACGACTGCTGTGAGTGCTACGAAGGCTTCGAGGATCTGTTAGAGAGTGAATATGTGGATGAGAGATGACGAGACCTTTCTGACTCTCTATTATAATATTCTCTTAATTATAATAATATTGTTAATCATTAATATTATTATGAATCTGATTTGATTCACTAATAATAACAATATCGTAACATGGTAAAATTAATAAGCAATTGATTAATTTATGCAAATAGCTTCAAGACAAGCATCTTCTGTCGTCCGACAAAATGCATTGTATGTTTGGGGACCATCTACTTTATTCAACAATCTGCCAAGTGCCTGGGTGAGTTGAAAAGCTGCTGATGATGGTAGTAGTAGTAGTAGTAGTAGTAGTAGTAGTAGTAGTAGTAGTAGTAGTAGTAGTGGTAGTGGTAGTAGTAGTAGTAGTATTTTATTAATGTCCTCAGCATAACTTGATGAATAGGACAACAACGAAGACAACAGAAGGAAAAAACAACAACAAAAATAAGAACAAAAGTTCATAATGTGATAGATGGTCAAATCAGATTTTGGCAGTTTTTATAAATCCACTGGTATATTAGCTCCACACTAGCAGTATTGCTAAGCATGGAACTTAACTCCAGTGGATTTATTTTGTCCCTTATTGAAGAGCAATAAGGGACAATAAAGGTTGTAAAATAAGGTTGCTCTTCTCAGGCTTGATTGGGCCGGACATTCCATTAGGAAATGCTGGACAGTATCATCTTCCTGAGGACAGGTTTGGCATTTACCGTCTGCGTGATGCCTCGTCTTAAAGAGATGTCGATTTAGAGCGCATTTTCCAAGACAGAGTTTAGAGATCAAAGTCTCCTTCTTCCTTGAGGCACATTGGAATTTGCTCTTTACTGACACTCTTTTCTCCACTAGCTTAGTGCTTCTCTTCTTTGTCTTCCCATCTGGTCTGCCATTGCTGCAGGACATTTTGGTCAACGATCCTCTTTACTTCCTCGATTGTTGCCGGAATCCAACACTCAGTTGTATCCTTGGTTGTAGCAGCTTTTGCCAAGGCCTCCGCTTGCTCATTTCCAGGAATTCCAACATGGGCAGTCACCCAGACCAGTGTGACTTCTTTGCCTTTTTCTTGAAGCTCTGAAATAGTAGAAAGATTTGTGTAAACATCGGGGTCATTATAGACATTGTTGCTTTCTTCCAAGTTCATCAGAGAACTCAGGGAGTCAGTGAATATGACTAAGTTGAGGGTCTCTCTTGGTAGGATTCCTTCACGTGCAACAGGCAACTCTCTATGGCTGCTAGTTCCATGGAGCTGATGCTGCCATGACTTTCCCTGTTTGCTCTTTTCTGAAAATCTTCGACAAAGTTTCTCGGAATGAGCGCTTTGATTGTTTGTAACAGCAGCTTTTTCTTCTTCATCATCAGATGGAGCCTAGCTTATGTTTTTATTCGTATGTAAAAGACAATAACAAATTCTTGCTTCGTTGTTATTATTTGCAATTGTTCTCGTGCGGAGGTTCTCCACCTGCAGTGATGCAGTGCTGGTTCCACAGCAGATTGCAAAAGCCTGCACCTGGATCTTCTCGTAGATGCTCTTCGTTCGTTTCCCAGATCAACTGCTTCGCACCCATAGTCCATTACAGATCGGATGGTGGCTCGGTATACTTACAGTAGGCTCGACTTACTCGCTCCCCATGAGCTGCCAGAGATAGCTCTCAAGGCATTAAGACACTTCAAGCATCTTTGCTCTACTGTTTGCCCGTGGGTGCTCCAAGTTAGCCTCTCGTCTTCTCCTGTGGAAAAGAACTGCAAAGCGACTTGCTAGTGGATATTTTTAAAACCATTGGCAAATAAGAACTTAGCTGTTTCGTTCAGTTGTTTTTGCATGCGGACGTAATATCACTCAGTTTGGAACCGGTTGTCCAAAGGGTGATAAGTTTTGTTAGCTCTAGCTTCGATATAACCCTGCCCATATCAGGGATACCCACTTCCTTCATGCATTCGAGCACAACCATGCCTACTTAGTTGATCATATCACCGAGTACGTCAGGGTTACCATTACGAGACAGGTGGATCATTGCTTGAGCTGTCTTAACAATTATCCTGATGAGGAGATCTGGGGATAGGCTATTTTGATCACCCCCTTTTGATTCCTTCCAAGTTTTTATTGTTATTTATGTAATTGTTATTAATTACATTATTTTCATCTTTCTGTTGGCTAATAATGCCACTATTTTTGGTCTTATTTTTATTTCCATTCTTATGCTTCTTTTTCTTATCCTGAGTAACATTAGTTGAGGTAGGTGGGTTCTCTTGGGAATTGCTCGGTGTCCCAGAGGGAATTTATGCTTGCCTAGCCATCGTTTTTGTTATATCACTCGAATCGAGAAGAAGAACTAACTAGAAAACATACCAGTTTATTAACTGACAACAAGTTAATATACACGGTCACTAAGCGAGAGAGAGTGCGAGCAGTAGCCAGAGGCTCTTTATAGTCAACATTCTATTGTCTTCTGGTGCGCTCCACTCTGATTGGCTCTCACCACAACACCTCCCCTCTTAACAAAAGTTGTACTTCTTCCTTGAAGTGTCCAACTCCAATCTTCTTGGCGGTCGGCGTTTCCTCTTCTGTCATGGAGTCTGTTCTGGTCCAGCAAGAACATCTTCCTCATCTCTTGTGACAGAATCTGTAACAACTGGGTTGCTACTTCCTGGTTCCATGTGTGGTTTGCTGAGGGACAACAGAGGCAAGTTGAAGGTCTCCAGCATGACATTGAGAGCATCATCACTGATCGAGGCTTCAGCTGATTGGCAAGTCGTCTGACAATCTTGTTGCTCTATCGGACATCGTAGAGCACTTTTCCCAGTTTCCTGATGACCTGGTGAAGACAAGCATGGTGTTGACCTGTAAGTCCACAGAAACTTCTGTATCACATCTGATGTGGCTCCCTCCCCTCTTAACTTCTGAAAGGTCCTCTTGAAGGTGTCCACAAAACGTTCCGNTATCTCCAAACAATGTCTCCAGAATGGTCTTGACTTCTTCGTACTTCAGCTCTTTCGTTGTCCGCGGCCGAATGTGATCTCTGAACAGGTTGTAGACCTCTGTGTCGAGCTTCATGACAAGCACCCTTGCTCTCTCTTCCTCCGATAGCCGTGAACCATGTGTTGCTACTGCGTCTTTAAATCGCTCAATCCACTTGGTGAATGTGCCTCCACATTCGGGATCGTGACTGAACGTTTGAGTCTTGCTGATCATTTCTGTGATCAGTTCTTCACCTTGACGAAGTATAGATGATTGAAGACTCACCTTTTCAAGCAGTTGCAACAAAACGTCGTCGCGTTTCTTGTTTTCTTCCTCACATCGGCGATTTTCTTCGATGAACATCGTCATCATCGACAGAAATTTATCTTCGGATCCCATCCTCGTCGCCAAAATGTTATATCGCTCGAATCGAGAAGAACTAACTAGAAAACGTACGAGTTTATTAACTGACAACAAGTTAATATACACGGTCACTAAGCGAGAGGGAGTGCGAGCGGTAGCCAGAGGCTCTTTATAGTCAACATTCTATTGTCTTCTGGCGCGCTCCACTCTGATTGGCTCTCATCACAACAGTTTTCCTTTCAAGCACTACCTTTTGGGTAACCATTTTGAGAGCTTGAGAGTAGCTCATGCTCTTAGTGGCCCTCAAGGTGTCGACCTGCTTTTGAATTTGGCGTTGAGGACAAACAGCCTGCCCAGTACAATGACTGGTGCTATCACGGGTCGCATACAGCACTTTTCGACCTCCTTATTTAGACATTCCTTAGGCGTATGTTCACCTAAACATTTGGGGTATTTCAAATTGTTCTTGCAATTTATTGCAATGTGCCCATAAGCATTGCATTTGTAGCATCTTAATGGCTCCCTGATAAATGGTTTAATCTTAAAGCTAAGGTAGCCTGCTTTAACTTTCACAGGAATTTGGCCTTTGAAATTCAAGATAACCACAGAAGTGGGTATCTTGGTCACATTGGCGTTCTTAGTTACCCTTATTGCGTTCTCGCATTGCACTGATTCGATAATGTCGGCAATGTCTATATTCATAGGCACGCCGACAATGCAGTGCTTTGGCTTATTCTCAGTAAGGGCTTTTACCGTGATACCATTTATCTGGCTCATGGACGATAATTTCCTAATCTCATTATCGTCCTTAGCAAGAACTATAAGTAGATTATTTCTAGGAATAATCTTCACATCGTTCCTACAGAGCAAGGAACTCACCTCTTTCTGAGTGAGGACCAAGTTCAGCTTCCCAGTGTCAGTTTTTAAAAAAGACTTTTCTGTAAATTTTCTCAGTAGGGCAAGAGTTCGACGAGTCAATTCTACTTCTTTTTTGCCCAGTCACAATTTCAAAACCCTTGTTGTTCATTGCATTGCCCTCGTGCAGCAAATCAACCATCTTGAGCGATGCTGTGATGGTGATGCTGGTGACAATGATGAGGATGACAATGATAATTATGATGATTGATGTTATTGTGTTGTAATTGCATTTCAATGGTGGCAATACCATTACCAATGCCATTATTACAAGTCATTAGCATTACTATTGATGGTCATTAGCAGAGCCATCATCATTAACATTATCATCATCATCACAACCATTTCTCACAGACTGTGGTGCCATGTGTCACCCCAAATGCCTGCCCCACTTGCCGTTCAACTGCGGCATGGAGTCGGAGTACTCCGTCTATTCGGCAGAAATCGATCGGATCTCCAGGAACTCCTGTCGTCGATCCCCTTCGGCATCCCGTTCACGAGACAGCCAACCCATCCTGTTGTCCGGGGTGGTTAAAGTTAACGGGTGAGTTGGTCATCTTTGAGTTTAGGAAGTCCATTGTGTAGGACTGTTTTATTTTTGCTTTGTTTGTCATTACATTCTGTAATATTTTTTTTTATAATAAATAATTGTTTACTAATATTTGCCAGCACTAAATATTTTAGAGTTCTCATTCATTTTTCTATAAAACTTGAACCCTCCCGTGCATCCGACCAGCTCCGTCCAAATGGCCGGCGGTAAGCAGAAGAATCCTCAGTGGCAGAAAATGTTGGTCACAATCAAAGGCACAAGACTCGAGCTCTCCGATTTGTCGGGCAAAGAGAAGTTGGAGGCAGTTTTCGAGCTATGTCCTAGTGAATCTGAAGGAGAGGTCGTAGTTGAAAGTTCACTTGTTTCTCATGAAAAGGTGCCCTCTTATTCATCGTCGTCCCTCCTGAACCCCTTGCTCCTTCTGGAGCCAAACGAATTGATGTTGGTCATCGTGGTCAGGTTAGAGGGGCCCTATAGTGTTACCAGGGATGGACGCCCCCAGCCCAGGTTGGTTGACCGAGTTTGGTTTGTTGATTGGTTGTTCGAATTACAATTGTACTTGATTGTTACTTAATATTTTTAATGAAGATATTTTTATGGAGAGCATTACTGTTATATAGAGATTTTTTTATTTACTCAAAATCATGTAATAATATATATTATATTATATATTGTATATATGTAATAATAAATATAAATATAATATTTAGTTAACATGAAATCATAAAATAATGAATAGAGAAACTATTAATATGCTTTGAAGTAATAAATTTGAATGATTTATCTTGAATAATTAATCATCAAATTCAGCAATTCTACCACCAACATTACCTCTATGTTGCCATCATCATCATTGTTGTTCACACCTAGGGTCGTGTATCTTCTTCCGTCCGACTTCAAAGAAAAACAGCACCTGGTGGCTGCCCTGGAAACGGTCGTCAATAGCAACCAGAACTCCAAGCACAAGATCAGGGACGCCAAGGTCCTCGGCAACATGCTGCTCCGATTGGACGCCAAGAGGACGGAGGGGAGGAGCCAAAAGATGGAAATCAACTGCACTTGGCCCTACAATGGGGAGGTTTGTTCATAGACAGCCAATGACCATTGCCTGTCGAGTTTTGTTATTTTTCATTGTTCGGCTCCGATTAGAATAAGGTTCTTTTAACTCTATGAAACGAATAAATTATGATAATGTGATATATTTTAATATTATATTATTAAATTATGAATTACTGTTTGTATTTAGTCTCCTTGTAATTTCTTCATTCAGTTTAAAATTTGAGTCTCAAATTCAAAAACAATATTTTTATGGCACTTATTTTAAAATGCATTTGAAATTCTAGCCAATCAAATTTAATGGATCAGGCATTGCATTCCAGGTCATACTTCTTGGAACCTCATTGGGCCTCTTTGCCATGGTGCTCAACAACACGCCAGAAGATAGACCAATGGTGAAGCTCGAGGGCGTGCCCACCATCCATAGCATGGAAATACTGGCCGAACACCAGATGCTCTTTGCAGTTGCAGGTAATTTAGATAGGTCTTGAATCATTTTTATCTTTGTTGTTATTGTGTTATTAAATGAATATTTATTTGTTTCAATTTTTTATCAAGATTATATTTTTATTATCCAGAATAATATATATATTTATGATGAATTTCAATTTCTTTTTGCTCAGGACCCGACAGAGACCTGGTATCGGTTGACCTTCCAATGCTGCAGAACTTCCTTGTCCAATCGCAGGCATTTTCCAATGGTTCAGGTCCAAGGCCTCAACCAATCAGCTACAAGGGCTTACCTAAGGCCACTGGCTGCACTGTGTTTGCTGCCAAAAAAACTGGTGGAAATTTGTACCTCTGTGTTGCAACCTTGGCACAGAAGATTCTCATGTTTAAGTACAATTACAGCTGTAAGGAGTTTGTCATGAAGAAGGTGAGCTTGGTGATGATGATGATGATGATGACGATGATGGTGGTGGTGGTGGTGGTGGTGATGATGGTGTTGATGATAATGATTATGAATATATAATAGTAATAGGCAAGGAGATATAATTATTTTCATTATATAGTAAAGTCACATATTTTTTTAATATTACAATTTATGATCGGTCTTAAACTAACGACTGCATGACATGACATTGACACAGGAATATGACACGAGCCAGCTGTGCAGTTGTCTGAAATTTGGATCAGAGAGGGTTGTCGTTGGTGCTGGCAAGTTTTACCACATCAACCTCGAGACTCTGAACCTTGCAGGTAGGATTGTTATCATAACTGGCACTTTGAACGATGTCATTATTGCAATAAGCTAATTACAGTAGTTGAACTAACTAAGTAATTACATATTTATTTTTTTTAACTGTCGCAATCAGCCGAACAATTGTACCAGTGTATTTTTTATTCTGACAATTATATTATTTTAAAATTATACTGAAGTAATATTATTTAATATATGTTGGTAATCATCACAATATTATTAGAGTAAGCAAAATTTAACGAAAACTTGTTGCTGACTGTCTGTGGTGCTTTGATGTTTTAGAGGAGACATTCAAATAATAATAATAATAATAATAATAATAATAATAAGCATTATTGCTTAAATGATTCTCATTTCTCAGATTTCATGAGTCCTGCCGACCCTACTCTCTCGTTCGTCGCAGACAGTGCGGCAAAGTACGGCAGCCAGCCAATTGAAGTTCTGGCCATCAACGAACCCAACCAACCAGAGGAGTTTCTGCTCTGCTATTGCGGTTGTTATATTTATCCTTTCCATTTATTTTTTTGCATTTTATGCATGGATTGATATAATTGTCCAAAAATGACAATAAATTGATGAATGAAAATGCTTATTTTCTTCTTCAGAATTTGGAGTCTTTGTCGACGGTCAGGGATTTAGAAGTAGGGACGAGAATATGAATTGGTCCGGCCTGCCGCTTTCCTTTGGTTGGTTGATTTAAATTTAAAACAGCTAATGAAACAATTTGGCTTATTATTATGTTTTTGTGAGATATAATTTTGTAATGGCACCTCTGAAGCTATGCAAATGGCGCCTTAATTAACTATTATTATTATTATTTGTTATTCTTATTATTAATTATTTGCATTCCTATAAATGAAACAATTTGTTTATATCCAGCAAAATATGGTTTAAAAAAAATGAAAACTACAATTGGATTGCTTTTATCTTTTCAGCATTCCGGAAGCCCTTCCTGTACATGGTGCACTACAGCTCCATCCAACTGGTCGAAATCCCTCCAAAGGACGAACCACCAAGGTCGGCATTGCTGGCGATAAACCAGGAACTGATTGTGGAATTTACACCTCCATCTTATTTCCTATCTCTTTTATCCCCAGGGCACCTCTTAGAGCTTCCATCAACCTCCCCGGGGCCTGTTACCTGGGCCCTGCGGTCACGCCCGGTGCAGTGTATCTTGGTTCATCCATGGACGGTGTCTCTGAGGTCATCTGTTTGAGGGGCAACAAGATCCCAGAGGCAAAGAGACTTTACCCCTCCTTGTGTGATTAATATTCATTAGCTGCTTCATATTCATTATTCTGGTTGGCATCGACCGACTTGATCATTGGATTATATTGTATTGGATTGTATTCTTTGGCTGTTTAATATTCACTGCATCCAGCTGATAGTGAGTGGCTTGCATGCAGTTGATTGGACGCTATTTTTAAGTGCCAATATGTGGTTGTTTAGTTGACCTATAAAAAAACTGTTTGGTATTGTTTTATTTTTGTGCTAAGTTTTAGAGGTATTCTAAGTTCTCTTGGATGTGTTTTGTCATTCCACCTCTTTTTCCTTTTTGATGCTGGATGCTTTCTCATAATTTTGTAGCTTATTTTTTATATGCAGTCTTTTTTTTTGTATTTGATTTGGATTATGAATTGATGGCTTTAGACTCGTTATAATGATCCATGTCGTTCTATTGTCTTCATCATGATGTTTCTATAACTGTTGAATTGTTATATCTCAACGTGGATGGGTTCAAAAGGTATGTTATCGTGCGGTATGGAATCATTTAGCGTTATTGGGGGCTCCTCAGTATGTACAAATGGATCAGACCCTACGATGGTGAACTTTGTTGTGACCACTTCTTTATGAATTTCGATTGCAGTTCGGGGTTTGTTGCAGGGACGTATTGACCTTTAAGCAATTAAAATCTGATTCTGAGTGAAAAGCCCGAGAAAATTGTGTCTCAATACTGGGAAATTTGGATGTCAGATGTTGGCGCTGGAGGTGTTGGATCTAAATAACTTTTGAGTAGTGCAGTGGATTAGCGATTTGACGTTACATTATTTTATAATGGTTTAAGTAGACTTACGTCTGTTTGATGAACCGCTCGTTTGATTCGGATAGAGGGCATTCTTAGAGACCTGAAATTGACCTTGGGATAAAAAATATTGAAAGCATTAATTTAAACTGTTAAACTACAACATAAAAATAAATGTTTAATGGACCCAATTTTACTTTTGTTTGAGGTCCATAGCATCGCCGAATCGCACGTAGCTCCACCTTTGGCCAGGCAAGATTCGGCATTTGAAATTAAGTGTTTGGTGATGCTGGTGGCAACATTCCGAGGGATTTGTGCCGGTAGCTAACGTGTGTTTGTAACCATGTGCATCGGAAACGTCTGATGAAGATGATATCTTGTCAGTGTAACATTCCAACTTTTAACGCGCAAGTTGTTTTTAAGGTTCTCCACCTATGAAAGGAACTTTAAAAGTATTAAGTTTCTTATGAAAAATCAAGTCAAACGTTGTGCGTTTTTGTTGTTGAGTTGGAAAATATTTGATTGCCGTCTTGGTTTGCCAAGCTGAGACGAAAAGTCGACTTTTTAAAATTTATTCTGAGAGCTGAGGTCAATTCTCGAAGCAATGAAGTTCAAAAGAAGACGTATCTTTATCTTCCTGGCAATGTCAGCATCTCTACTAATGATCACACCATTCTGTTTGTTTGCATTCAACCAACCCAGTGAGTAAAATTCAGTCAGCTGAATTTTGTTTTAGGCAATCTAATCTGGGAAAAGATTTGAGCTTTTCCTTAAATTTATTTTCATTCAATTTGATTGAATACATATTTAATTGTTTTGCTATTATTTATCAAATGTGAGTTATTTGTAAGCACATTTTTATGACAGATATTAATATGACAAATTATACAGAATATATTTCATTAGTCTGAGTAAAAGAGGTAAACACAGAAAGTTTCAATGGACCCCTAGAGTAGTAAGCAATAGATTATGAATTTCAAAATAAGGCTATTTTGTTTAACTACTCGATCAATGACTTAAAGCCATAGGTTCATTGAGCATCCAATAAAATAAGTTTGACATTTAAAACGTGATCCATCTCTGATGAAGCCAGCATCATTCAACAGTTGTCATCAATCGACATGTAATCAGTCAATCAAACGAGTCGATGTTTGGTCAACCAACTATGGATCGATTTAGTATTTCAAAAATCTTAATCATGTTCAAATACGTCTGCATTCGTTCGCTTCTGCTTTAGTCACGATCGGTTTCCAATTTGTAATTCGAATAGAGAGCCTCGAGTTGCACGACAGGTTGCATAGAATGAGCGACCTCAGATATCTCTCGTTCGTGGCCGCAGTCCTTCCTAGAGTTTAAAGACCACGACGGTGGAATTTTATTCAAATTTTTCCATCCATTTGAGAGATTTCACAGATTTTCTTGATTTGAAGAGCAGACGATCGTTGCACGAGTTCGACCCCAGCCATTTTGCATTCATCATTTTTCTAAGCACTGGAAGTTCAGAAATAAACAGAGTAAAAATTGAATAAAAAGGAGGATGATTTTGAGAGTGGAGATTGGAGAATGGGGAATCCATTTTTGGAGGGGAAGTTGTTGTAGAAAGCAATTCATCTTAATGGAGATAATCACCAGTGATGGTTTCTCTTCCATCATCAATCTAATTATTATTTTTTATTATTATTATTTATTATTATTATATTATTTTTATTATTTTCATTCTTTCCAAATGCATTTGGATGAAATTGGGCCCACAGTTTATGGATCATGGACAAATAATGTGTTTTTATTTGCGTGATTCAATTTTTATTTGTTTTAATCCAACACACGTGTGCTTATTAAAATGACTGCTTGTATTTATTTTTCGGCCACTAAATGTTTCATCATTACAAGCTTTCCTTGATGATGATGACGACAACAATGATCATGATGATAGCGATGGTGATGATGACGACGATCATGATGATAGCGTTGGTGATGATGATGCTGATAGCACAATGTTGGAGTGGATGTTACCTCCTGAAAAGCAAAGCATGAACCTCAAAAGATGGAGGTTCATTTTTTATTTAAGCAACTTTCTGCTGCCGGACTCGAGCGACGTTTTTAATTCCCATTTGAAGGCCGTTTTGGGACTGCGGAACCCTGGCGTGCGATTGGCTCGTGCACTTCGGGGAGGAGTTTTATTTTTTGCCAGTTCTTTAGAAAGCGGTGCTCTCGTGCGATTGAACTTTCGATCGGGTTTTCGGTCGATGCCCTCGAAAAGTCTCGCAATCGAGTGGCTTCGGAGTCGCCTCGGCTGGCCGGGCGACCGAACTTTTGCTAAATCGAGCAATTACAGAAATAATAAATAATGTATAGTATAATAAGAAACCTTATCAATCAATTGGTCATTCAATCAACGAGTCAATCACCTTGATGTCGTATCAATCCGTTGAACTTCAACCCCGCTGAACTTGACGGTGAGGATGGAGTTGGATTGATTGGTTCATAAGTACGATGGATTCCGGATGGAATCGACCGAGTAACCTGAGTTGACGGCAAAGCACATGAGTTGAGCATTTTTTATGAACAAAGGTTGTTATTATTATAATTATTACTATATTAATCATTATATTAATTGTTACTATATTAATCATTATATAATTATTACTATATTAATCATTATATTAATATTATCGTTATTACAATCGTCGTCATCGTTGTTGTTGTTGTTGTTATACCATTTGTGAAATAAGTTAAATAAAATAATTAATATTTATTTATTGTTGTTATTATGATTTATTATCATCATCGTCATCGCCAAGCCCGCCACGATAATCATAACAGCCACGGTCATCGTCGTCGTCTTCATCTTCCTCTTCTTCATCATTTATCTCTTGTGGTTTCAGCATCCATTCTTTGTGGTCACCATTTCTTTTCAGTCATGTGCTAGCATGCACTCTCTAATGTTGAGTTTGAAAACACATGTTGCATTCCTTTGACCGTGTTTCTTCGTCTGCCGTGCTTCAACTGTCGTTCAAGTCGCCGTAGTTGTTCTCGTTGCGGCTGTCGCTGTTGTAGTTGTGGTTGTGATGACGTCGTCATTATTCCTGTTATGGCATCTTATCTACGTGTGGTGTGTCGTAATTGTGGTGCTGTGATCGGGTTGTTCTGCTCGTCGTTGTTGCTGTTGTTGCAAAGTTAATCCTCTAAGTGTTGGAGGTCGTACCAGCAGCCATTGTTTGGCGCGATATCGATGGACCAATCAGCTCTTACATTGTGCTACACGCTCCGATGTTTACTGGCTCTTTTTGTTACGGGTTTTTGCGCAAAGTCTTGGAACCAACATTGGTGGTAATGATGACGACGACGACGATGATGATGAGTGATGGTTAAGGGAATGATAACATTGACGACGATGATGATAAGTGATGGTTAAGGGGATGATAACATTGACGACGATGATGATAAGTGATGGTTAAGGGAATGATAACATTGACGACGTTGATGACAACGCCTGAGGTGGTCGGTGGTGACTGACGTTTGTGACTTTTCCTTTATTTATAAACTGCAGGTGGCTGATGCATTGATTGTTGTGGTGATGATGATGATGATGATGATGATGATGATGATGATGATGATGATGACGGTGATAATGACGATTACAATGGTGGTGCTGACGGCCGTGATGACAAAGACGGTGATGCTAATACGGTGGATGATGATNTGATGATGATGATGATGATGATGATGATGATGATGATGATGATGATGACGGTGATAATGACGATTACAATGGTGGTGCTGACGGCCGTGATGACAAAGACGGTGATGCTAATACGGTGGATGATGATAGCAGTGATAAATGTAACTGAGGTGATGATGATGATGATGACGATGACTTTTGATGTCAGTCATCAGTCAATGACGATGTCGATGACGAAGATGTAAGTCTTAATTACCTCTCGAGCAGTTGAACGTGTAACCCCGCGAGACACGTGACCACCTTCTGTCTTTGAACACGTTTCCGAGAGTACAAGTGCAACTCTTCGTCATCATCTTCATCTTCGTCGTCATCATCTTCATCTTCGTTGTCATCATCTTCATCATCGTTGTCATCATCTTCATCTTCGTTGTCATCATCTTCATCATCGTCGTCATCATCTTCATCTTCGTCGTCATCAACCAGCGCTTTCTGGATCTTTCCTTCCCCGGGGTGTTTCCTCATCATCATCATCGCCACCGTCAGCATCACCGCAGTTATAATGCTATCATCGCTGTCATCATCATCATCATCATCATCATCGTCGTCATTTTTAACTTTTCATTCCCGACTCCTCTCCGCATCTTCACTTTGTTTGCTTCGTCCCATTGTTGGGCCTATTTTTCTCAACGCCGACGTCATCATCATCATCATCATTATCTCATCATCATCATCATTATCTCATCATCATCATCATCAGCAGCAGCATCTTCTTCATCAACATCATCTCATCATCAGCATCATCATCAACATCATCTCATCATCAGCAGCAACAACTCCAACTTGAAGCGAAGCATCTTTGTTTCGTTAAAGGATGTCATCGTCGTGTGTTGTTGAATTTCCATTCGATAATGATAATGATGACGATGGTGGTGGTGGTGATGACGATGACGATGATGCAATTCGTTCTATCGTCACAGGATGCAGTGTAATGAGTCAGTTTTTCTCAGCTTGAAGACATCTTTCAAGTCTGAAGACTTGAAGCCTTCAACAACGGTTTCGTGCTGATGAAGGCCAAAGATATTAAATTAAATTATACAATAAATAAATAAATAAATAAATAAGCAAAGAAAAATTATATGCAAAAAGTGAATGCCTAAACACGAACGATACACTTCGATGATGACAAACAATGTGATGGGCTGGTGTTTGACACTGTGTGCTTGGCAGTTTTAGTGTCACTCACTCACACGACATTCACATGTGCTAGCCTTTCAATTTGTTCTCACCCCTCCCCGCCATGGTGGATGGTGGGTTAATGGGTGGTTCGGTGGATGGGTGAATGGGTGGTTCGGTGGGTGGGTGAATGGGTGGTTCGGTGGATGGATCCACGGGTGGGTATATGGGAAATGCTTAGAAATTTAATAATTTTCCCGACAAACTTGCTTACGAAAGTGAGGGTGATGGTTATTCATGAGAGCGCGAGAGTGCATGCATGCATGTTTATGATATGCGTGCATGGATCATTGGAACGGGCCTGGGATGCCACAAGGCATTATTGACATCTCCCAGGATGTTTTTCCTTTTTTTTGTTATGTTTTCTCCTCCGCAGCTCAGACATTTTTTCTTCCATCCATTAGTTAGATCGTTCATTCATTCATTCATTCATTCATTCATTCATTCATTCATCGATCCAAAGATGAATTAACCCAATCAATTCATTTCTTTCACTCGTTTATTAAACCATCCATCTAATCGTTCGTTCGTTCATTCAATTCATTCATTCATTCAATCGTTCATCCATCCATTCATTCACAATGCATTTATTGCTTCATCATCCTTCACTCATTCATTCATTCAAATCAATCGTCCATACATCCATTCATTCACAATGCACTTATTGCTTCACGGGATCTTCGGGCCATGCAAAGGGTTTTTTTTATCCTATATTCTTCTTTATTTGCACTCCGAAGCCGCGCGCGCACGAGGCGACAATTCTGAAAATTGTTTTCTCCTTCATCCACTTACTCCGTCGTTCATTCATTCGTTCACTCATCCATCCATCCATCCATCCATTCGTCCGTTTGCCATATACTTGTCTATCCATTCGTCATCCCGCTCGGTCCTCCCTCCATCCATCAGTTATTAATTCACTATTTATCCATCCGAACGCACCTCCTTTATCCATTCGTCCATGCGTCCACTCATTCAGTTACTTTGAAACAATTTTAATAATTCTAATATGGTACTAACTAACAAAATCATGACATGTTGCGGAGGAATTGAGTCTGGCGTCGATGATGGTACTGATCATCA
This sequence comes from Hirudo medicinalis, assembly GCA_011800805.1. Lineage (NCBI taxonomy): Eukaryota > Metazoa > Annelida > Clitellata > Hirudinida > Hirudinidae > Hirudo > Hirudo medicinalis. The sequence continues at coordinate 59,642 of MPNW01000635.1, read as the reverse complement.
TCACCGTCATCATAATCATCGTCTTCATAATCGTCATCATCATCATCATCAGGACTCCATCCATCATTCTGCGAATTTCTGGCAACTCGTGGAATCCTGCCGAGATATTGACGAAGACAATGTGTTGATGAGTGTGTTCTTGATCGTGGTTGTGATGATGACGATGATGATGATGATTATAATTTTATAATAAGATAATTAAATCATGGTGGTGGTTATGATGATGACGATGACGATGACGATGATACCCGTGCGACTTTCGGACGGTGTCGCCTGCGTATTCGAGCTCGGTGGCTGGTGAGATGTTTTGCATCATCGATTGGTCTGTCAACTTCTTTCTGTTCACTTGGCTCCCCTCCACCTCCTCACCGAGCTCTGTCTGTCTGTACTGTCCATCCACTGTGGATCCTGGTGCATCCATGGCATGCTACCATCTGTGATAATGCTGCTGCTGTTGATGATAACGATGATCTCTGTGATCAAGTGATAGTGATGTTCTGGATGACGTATTTCCTTTCAACTTGTGTTGATGTCATCATCACCATCGTCGTCGTCGTCATCATTGTCATCATCGTCATTCTTCATCAGATTAAACGGGTGTGTGTGTGTGTGGTCTTAACTGTATTATTATTTTTCACCAATTCTTGCCAATTTGCGCTCACCTCACTTGATATTTTTATCAGCCAATGAAAAACTGGCAATCAGACAGAGTGTTAGGGGATTGGCCGGTGTCATAGGTCAGTTGGAAAGAAAGATATGCACGAATATGGTCAGCCCTTATTTAGTTCTCTTTCATTGGCTGGCTTCATCACAATCATCATCGTCGTCGTCATCATCACCATCATCATTATCATAATCACACAATCGCTTCTTCTTATTACTTGCTCACTTGAGGCAGATACAAGTTCTGGTTATGACAGCTTATAATTATTTTCATTACATTAATAACAATAATATTAATAATAACAATAATAATAACATTAGTACTCATATTAACAAAATTAATAATAATAATATTATTAATATTAATAATCACAACATGGGTAAGATGAAGCAATGTAAGTATAACAGTAAAGTATAACTTTGAAATAATAGCCGTAATCATATGTCATTATAATAATCATATTTGATAACAACTATGATGAAAATATTATTGCTTGTTATAATTATAAAAAAATATCGTGACGACACAAGAATAATGTCGTCATTGTGACCGTCAAAACGTAACATGGCCTGCCCAGCATCTCCATTGTGTTGATGAGGATGAGGATGATGCTGATGATGATGATGATGACGACGATGACGACGACGATGATGATGATGAGGATGATGATGATGATGATGTCGACGACGACGATGATGATGATGATGGTGGTTTCACTGATGATGGCAGAAATGAGGGTTATTATTAAAATGATTATGGTGGGCATTTTATTTAATTCTCAGGTAGAATGTACGCCCGTAATGATCACCTGGGTGTAATTGCTACCCAGGAAGGATCAATGTCTCATGAAAGGTTTGTTTAAACATCCTGTTGGATCGAAGAATGGATGAGTGGATGGATGGGTGAATGAATGATAGAAGGATGGATGGATGGATGAATGAATGATGGATGGATGGATGGATGGATGGATGGATGGATGGATGGATGGTAGTAAAATAACACACAACTCTTTGGTTTCTAAAGCATTGATCCTCAAATATCGAAATCAAAGGAGGAAGAAAGGAGATGTTCTGAAGAAGTTGAGTTGTCGAGATGCGAGGTGAACGTTTTTGTTGTTGTTGTTGCTGCTGCTGTTGCTGTTGTTGTTTAATTATTTTTAATTTCTACTATCATTATTTCTACGCACATAACGCGCTCACGATTGTAACACGGGGATATAGTTGAGATCATTAACAACATTAGTAATGCAATTATTATTATTAGTAGTAGTACTATTATTATTATTATTATTAATATTATTATTATTATTATTATTATTAATAGTAGTAGTAGTAGTAGTAGTAGTAGTGGTAGTAGCACTAGTACTATTATTATTGTTATTATTATTATTGTTGTTGTTGTTGTTATCGATGCAAACAAACAGGTGGTTCATGTGTCAATCGTCTGCACTGGTTTTGGTTCGACGAGGGATGTTGTGACGCTGGTCAAGAGTCTCATCTTCCATAGGAAGAACAGAATCCACTTTCATTTCTTCTCCGACCAGGTGGCCACCAGGATACTACAGGTAGGAGTCGTTGCTATTATCGTTGTTATTGTTGTCATCACTGCCAACGACAACTGTTGATGTCACTGGTGCCGCCGTTGCTGTTGTCGTTGTCGTCATTGTTGTTGTTGTCATTGTCATCATTGTCATTGTTGTTGTTGCTGTTGTCATTGTCATCATTGTTGTTGTTGTTGTTGTTGTTTCCATTGCAAATATCTGTATTGGATTGGCTCGGCCGTGTTCGATTGCGTCAGAAGAGTCGGAACGATTCTGGTCGGCAGCTTCTCTTTGGTTGCCGTCGCATCCTCGGGAGCGAGTGCCGCACGGATGATTCGGTGCTTCTTGGAGCAGGCGCCATATAAATTGAACCGTCGTTGTTGCTGCTGTCGTTGTTTTATCTTCCTTTAAACGTCTTCATCCTGCTCGAACGTGAGCGAATGAAAAGTGCATTTGGAAGTGAATTTGAAATTCATAATGCGACGTTGCGACGAGATGATCTCGCATCGCGACGTGATCTCGTCCCGAACGAAACCGTAACCGGGATTGGGATTTTGAAAATCGTTTTTTTTTTGGTTTTTTTTTTCAAATTTAGAGAAATTTTGTTCAACAAAATAACATAAACACAAACATTAAAACCACAAAGAAACTGAAATAAAATAACTCCAGGGTCGTCCTCAAGGAGGCGATGAGTCGTTCGGAAGTTATTATTTCAGACGAGTTAACAAATTTACTTCTCAACTGAATCCGTGCTGTTATGATTGTAGTTGCTATGATGATGATGATGATGACCATGATCATTATCAAGATCATTACTAAATATTAAGTCATTTTTTGAAGGTATTGTTCGAAACATGGATGGTGCCTGCAGGTTCGTCCCTTAATTGTTTCAATTATGATTATTATTTGTAATCATTACTCTTATCATCATCATTATCATCATCATCATCATTATCATCATCAAGCAAGCATTAATAACAAACAAGGCAAGTTAAGAATCACTAGAACTTTGTGGCTGCCATGAATAAAAAGAGTTTAACAATTTGATTGGTCGACGGACAGCCTCTCACCGTCTAATCAGAGGAAGTGGTGATTTTGAAGGCTTTCACTCTTGCTGGAAGTGTTTCCATCTGGTGATCGGTCATTTATTTCACCCGGAGGCTCACATCGTTGAATGTCATACAATGGGTCATACAATATGTCACACGATATGTCATTCAATGGGTCATACAATGGGTCATACAATATGTCATACAATATGTCACACGATATGTCATACAATATGTCACACGATATGTCATACAATATGTCACACGATATGTCACACGATATGTCATGCAATATGTCACACGTTACGTCATACAATATGTCACATGATATGTCATGCAATATGTCATACGATATGTCATGCAATATGTCACACGATACGTCATACAATATGTCACATGATATGTCATGCAATATGTCATACGATATGTCATACAATATGTCACACGATATGTCATACAATGGGTCATACGATATGTCAAGCATTATGTCATATTATACGTCATACAATATGTCACACGACATGTCATGCAACACATCATATAATTTTTTCACTAATTTCTATCCATTTTTGTATGTATTTCCATCCATCCATCCACTTGTCCATCCGTCTATCCATTTATCAAACCGTCGATAAATTATTTTTAATAAACAAGTCGATAAACATTTGCACGAGCTAAATTAAGCCTCCCGTTTCTTGTGACCTTTCACCTTTTGAACTCTTGCAGTGTCGGTGACCTTCTACAACACGGACGCCCTCAAAGTTGGTGTGAAGAAAATTATGTTCTTTTTTGCTGTTTTCTAATAATAATAATAATAATAATAATAATAATAATAATAATAGTTAATTTATAATGCGCCATTTGCATAGCGTCAGATATATAGCATAGCATTCTGTTTGAATGCACTTTTTGAAGTCAATGATGTCAATGAATGCATAAATTGTTATATCATGGAGGATCATTATCATCATNTTTGCTGTTTTCTAATAATAATAATAATAATTATAACAATAATAATAATAGTTAATTTATAATGCGCCATTTGCATAGCGTCAGAGACGCTTTCTGTTTTGAATGCACTTTTTGAAGTCAATGATGTCAATGAATGCATAAATTGTTTATATCATGGAGGATCATTATCATCATCGTCGTTGTTGTTGTTGTTGTTATAATTATTATCGTCATTATTATTATTATTATTATTATTATTATTAGTAGTAGTAGTAGTAGTAGTAATAGTAGTATTATCGTCATCATCATTGTTGTTATTATTATTATTATTTTTATTTGTATCATCATTATCATCATTGCATCTAGGAAAGGGTGGAATGGATTCCAAACAAGCACTACAGTGGTGTCAATGGACTCCTGAAACTCCTCATACCCGACATTCTCCCACAACAACTCGACAAGGTGACGTCAGGTTTTTGGGGCTTATGATGGTGTTGATGACGATCATATTGATGGTGATGGTGATGATGATGATGATGACGACGACGACGATGAGAAGGATGATGATGGTGATTGTAGTCGTAGCACTAAGTGGTAGGATGGATGAAATGGTAGAACTGGAGGAAACTAATTTTGTGAGCATCCATAATTTGATTACATACCTTTTTGGCTTGTGGGATTTATGTGTGATGATGATGATGATGATGATGATGATGATGATTGTGATGATAATGATGATGATGATGATGATGATGATGATCGTGATGATAATGATGGTGGTGATAATGGTCTGTTTAGGTGATAGTGCTGGACACAGACATCACCTTGGTGGCCGACATCGGGGAGCTGTGGAAGGTTTTCCAGAAGTTTGAAAAAGGACAGGTGGTTGTTTGGATGAGGTTGACTCGTCTTAGTGCAGTCACCATCATCATTTTATTAATACCACCCACTTTATTGATTACTTTCCATAAAAAAATTTTAATAACCCTGCTGGTATTATTTTTTGTATTATCATCATCATCATCATTTTAATAACATTCTAAATCCCAACATTTACATGTGATCAGGCTATGGGACTTGTTGATAACCAGAGCCACTGGTATCTTCAAAGTGCAAGTGGCGTTCAGGTCTGGCCTGCTCTGGTAAGGATGATGGTGATGATGATGATTATGATGATGTTGATGATGATGGTGGTGGTGGTGATAGTCTGTGTCAGCAGTCATGATTATTTGTATTGCAGTCGTTACCATTGCCACAGGGTACAGGGTATAACACTGGGGTCATCCTCTTTGACCTCAAGGTCATGAGGTTGTTGGGGTGGAGTTCACTGTGGGAACGGGTCACCAGGAAGTTTCTGCAGGAACTTCATGTTGTTGTCTTGGCTGATCAGGTCAGTTGAATCATCATCATCATAATCATCACATCATCATCGTCGTCATCATCATGACTATCAAGACTATTAATATTATCAGTAATATTATCAATTATTATTAACAATAATAGTATTAATAATTACCGTTTTATATGTATTAAAAAGTAATTTTCGGCACTCGGCATCCGAGTGGTCGAGGCTTTGGCTTTGGCGCTGCTCTGTTGGGAGTTCAAATCCTGGCCACTCCCAAGAGTTTCTAGAACCATTAATGAGTGAATAATGATGATGTTGTTTGTTAGAATTTTTTTTATTATGATAATTTTTTGCTAAGAACTTTTACAATTGTAATGCTTACTAATTTTTCAACAATTACTTATTTAAAACATTTCTACATTTACTTATTTGTCGTTATTTTTGTTTCGTCGTCGACGTCGTCTGCCGACAGGACGTGTTCAATGCAGTCGTTCACGAGAATTCCTCTCTCGTCTACAACGTTTCGTGCTCTTGGAACGTCCAGCTGGGTGAGAAGACCCTCAGTGAAACATGCTACAGCAAGTCTGACCCTAAGGTTGCCATTTGTTGTTGTTGTTGTTGCTATTATTGTCGTCGTTGTTGTTGCTGCTGGTGGTGGTGTTGTTGTTGCTGCTGGTGGTGTTGTTGTTGTGGATGAATGTCGACAGATTAATCAAGCCATGATTAATATTGTAATTGTTGTTGAGAATAACCTGAGGAACTAACATGCACATTTCATGATTGAGGTTTTAAGGATTTTTTATCACCTTTGTTAAACTAATCGACTGATGTTTGTGATTCAACATGAGGTCAATGACATCAGGTGATACTTTCGTTTTCCTGATAGATCATCCACTGGAACTCCCCAAAGAAACTGAAAGTGAAAGCAAAAAACGTAGAGCACTTTAGGAACCTCTTCCTCACCTTCCTTGAGTACAATGGCAACCTGCTCAGGCAGGACTTCCTGGTCACCTGCGACGATGACGTCACCCAGGTGTATTCACCGTCAACTGCTTTGTCAAATCTGAGTTACCTGCAGCAGGTGATTGTTTGTAGTTCTTGAATTTGCATTTTGTATTTATATTTATTTATATCTGTATTTAGCTGATATTTTGATTGCCTCATGCATCCAAATCATGTCGACGACATGTGTGAAGATGCTATGATTGCCTGAGCATTTTCGGTAGCACCATTACCCAAGGTGCTCCCTAGCTGGTGTGTGAGCACAACACATTACCATGCAAACCCATTGAATTAATCTGCACTGCATTATCAGTGGTGATAGGTGCTTGATTATTCCATTGGTGAAATGATTGATTAATCGGCCATAAGTTTGGTTGAAATGATTGACTGTGATCACAGAATCCCTCCAAAGAAGCTGACGAGTCGGACGAATGCGAGGATTTCTACCGAGAGCGACTGATGAAGAGGCGAACTCACCTGTACTACCTGGATTACTCCATCTCACTCATACTTTTTCCAACTCTGCCATCATCATCATCATCTTCTTCTTCATCATTATTTCCTCCACCGCCTTCATCACTTCCATCATCATCATCATTAATTCAGACCGACGTAACCCTAGTGGCGCAGCTGAGTATGGATAGGGTGCAGATGTTGGACATGGTGGCCTCGGCATGGCAGGGTCCAATAAGTCTCGCCCTCTACTTGTCCGACACCGAGGTCCATCAGCTGCTCAAGTTCGTGCAGGGCTCGCCCGTCCTGGCTGCTAGAAGGAACATAGGGTACCATGTTGTATTTAAGGATGGGGTTAGTTGGTGCTACTTGTTAGATTTTTTTTTTAAATAATTTATTTGAGTTTGAGAATTTTTAATGAACATATTAATGATTGGTCGGTTAATTCAGATATATTAGCAGTTAATTGTTTGTAAGTAAAATTTTAATAAAGTTATTTTTCACCAGTCATGTCACCATTTTCATTACCATTGTACTGTAACCATAACTGCAGCTCGATTCATTATCATGATACATAATAATTTTGCCCCTCCCCTCCTAGCAATATTATCCAATCAACTACCTGAGAAACGTAGCCCTCGAAAACGTCAACACGAGATTCGCTTTCCTCTCCGACATCGACTTCCTACCTCTGACCGACCTCTACGATAGGCTGAGGCAACACATCATCGACCTCGATCTCACCAATAGGCAAAGAGTAGGTGGAGCTTGATTTTCAACTGCATTTAGTAATTATTAATAATACTTTATATTGGACATTAAACTGGATAATTTAAATCAATTGCAAACATTTAACATTGGTTTCTTAAAATTTAATGTCGTCACTTTGTTTAAAATGGTTGCCATCATGGTAGAGTCATGTGATTTTGAATCGTGAATATTAATTAGTAAACATCCAATGTCACCATTGTCTTCTCCCATCAGTATTTGTTTTGCAGAAAATTGTGCATGGTCATCTTTTCATTATTATTATCATTAATGTTATTATTATTATTATTATTATTGTTGTTGTTGTTGTTGTTGTTGTTGTTATTATTATTGTTGTTGTTGTTGTTGTTGTTGTTGTTGTTGTTGTTGTTGTTAATATTAATGTTGTTGTTATTATTATAACAATGATTGTTGTTAACATTATTATTATAATGATTAGCTGTCATTATTACTCATCACCATGGCAACAGGCTCTAGTCATTCCAGCCTTTGAGACGGAGAGGTACAAGGCCGAGTACCCCTCGTCCAAGACCCAGCTGCTCTTCATGCTCGAAGCTCGTGAACTCTTTACATTCAGGTCTTGGGAAGTTTCAGAGTCTGTTTTTAGATGTTTTTAAATACTTACGCAAATCTTTATAACTTTATTGTGATCATTATCGTGACGGCAATGTCAATGACTTTTGATTGATTGTTTGTTTGGTTGGTTGATTGATTGATTGATTCATTCATTCATTCATTCATTCATTTTGAATATCTTTTTTATGACTGCATATCATCATCGTTGACATAATTATCATGATGATCATCATCAAAACCACTTCAACCAGGTACCATGTTTGGCCTCAAGGTCAAATGGCCACAAATTACACCAGGTGGAAGGAGACAAGTCAACCGTATCAGGTGATAAAGGTGATGATGATGACGACGACGATGACATTGATGTTTTCATGTTTTTCATCTGCAGGTGTCTTGGGAGCCTAACTATGAGCCATTTATAGTCATCGATAGGTAATGCAATGATGATGATGATGATGATGATGATGACAATATTAATTTGAATATTACTGATAGTAACAGTAACAATAATCGTCATCATCATTTTCTTCCACCTGGCCAGATCTGCGCCAAGGTATGACGAGAGGTTCCTTGGGTTCGGCTGGAACAAAGTGTCGTATATCATGGAGCTCGATGCCATGGGGTTTGTTTCTATGACGATGACAATGGTGAAGATGATGGTGCTGATGATGATGGTGGTGGTGGTGAGGATGATGATGACGTTGACAACAACAATTATGGTGATGCTTATGAAGCTAAGTAAGATTTTTTGATTGATTGATTGATTGATTGATGTCAAATTGATAATGGTAATTGTTAACAATGCCTCCTTCCTTCCTTCCTTCCTTCCTTCCTTCTACCACCTCGTAATCTCCACACCTGTTGAATTCCGCAGGTACGAGTTCTGGGTGGTCCCCGACAGCTTCATCCTCCATCTTCCTCACTCCCCGAGCCTCGACATCGCCCGGTACAGGAGCAGCGAGTCGTACAGGTGACGCGTTACTTGCCCCTCTTTCGATTGGTCGAGGTTTTCATGGTGGAAGGGACTTTTGCTGGGCTTTTTTTATGGATTGATAACGATATTTGATATTTTGGAATTTCTAAATGTTTCTCATGTTTAATCAATGTAATTTGATGAAAATATTTTTTTTTTAATTAAATGTAGAGATTTGGTTATTATATATTATGGGGTTATATTGGACAATGGATGACCATTGCTTAGTTGTTAATATCGTTAACATATTTATTAATATTATTAATAATAATATTTATTATTGTTATTATTATTATTATTACCACTTATTATTAAATCGATTATGACGATCGCCATCATCATCATCATCATACTCAATATGTGGTGTAGGTACTGCCTGAGGCAGCTCAAGGAGGACTTCCTCAAGGACTTGTCGAGGAAGTATGGACTGAAGGCCCTCAAATATCTCTCCCCGGACAACTGATCGATCCTAGCGTCAATCGATCGATCTATCGATGGATTGATTGATTTGTGAGGAACGCGATCGTAGTCAATGAATCAATGGGCTTGTTGGCCATCTTTCACAAGTTTCTACCTTTCGAGTCATTTTGGAAGCAAATATTTTATTGAAACTGGAGTATCGTCTTCTTGCTGGCCGAGGTCGTCGATGATTGCATCGTTGACGCTAAGGTTATCATCGCATCTCATTAATTATTAATTTTGCACGGTCATTAACATTGAATCATGAATCATTATTGTTTAACTGAATATTCACGAGCCACTCTTGAACTCAGACCGAAGAAGGCCCGTCTTTCACATCGAACAGGGCTTAGGAAAACCAAGCATTTGAAAGCATGCTTTTGTCGTCATCGTTGTTGTTGTTGTTGTCGTCGTTGCTGTTGTTGTTGTCGTCGTCGTTGATACTGTTGTTCTTGCTGTTGTTGTTGTATTGTTGGGTGGGTCTGCGTCTAAACGGAATAGCAGAATGGTACTTGTTGGTGTTTGCCAACAGCCAAAACATTGTGCGTTATTTCACTTTTACGTTCCGCTCAACCGACCGATCATTCCTCTGCTTCCCCTCCTCGGTCGAGTTCTCCACAGAGTGGATCGAGGTTCTTGTCGTTGGAGATGCAAAGAGTTGACGGGGTGGAGTGCGGTTATGTGCAAGTGCCCCTGGTGAGGCATGTTTGGTGACATGTTGTGAGGAATGATGTCATGGAGATCGTATGTTTATGATGTCATGGAGATCGTACGTTTATGATGTCATGGATATCATATGTTTATGATGTCATGGATATCATAGTATTATTATTATTATTTTGTTGTTATTGTTATTATTATTGCCGCTTTTGTTGTTGTTGTTGTTATTATTATTACATGCATCTATTTTTATCCAGCCAATCACAGAGCTCTAAACAGGGTTGAACCATTAACTTATTCTAAAACCATTGTGAAGGATCGTAGAATGTTGTTCTACTTTTCTGACCTCAACATGGCGAAGAGTCTTTGGGAGAGAATGAATTGATGAATGAGTGAATGAATTGATGAATGAGTGAATGAATTGACGAATTTTCTTTTACAATATGTTTATTTTATTGAACTTATTTAGCTCCATCCAATCTGAAATCATTTCTTGAAGGGTCGAATTCTTTTCCGTTTCAGAAAAGAGCGAACGGAAATTCTGCGATCGTTGAAGCGTGACGTTCCGCACGAGCGATTCGTTTGTTGGAATGGAGCAGTCGTCTGAGGCGGTGTTTGTTTTTTGATAAAAAAAATCTTTGTTTGGTTTCCATGGTGATGAATGAATTGAATGGGGAACGACGAATTTGCTTATTGTTTATTTTTTTTATTTTTGCTTTTATTTGGTGAAAATAACGAAGTAAATTTGTTCTTGTTTTTATTATTAATAATAATAATATTATTATTATATTATATATAATAATATTATATATAATAATTATTATAGTTATATAATATATTATAATATGATAATTATTATAGTTATATAATATATTATATATAATATTATTATTATATAACTATAATTATATAATTATAATTTTATATATATATAATTATATTGTTATTTATTATATATAATATTATTATTATATAACTATAATTATATAATTATAATTTTGTATATATATAATTATATTGTTATTTATTATATATATATATATTTTATTATTATTATTGTTGTCATTATTGCTGTTGTTGCTATTACTGTTACTATTACTGTTATATACTATTATTATTATTATTATTAATATTATTACTATTTTATTAATTTTTTATTATTATTATCTTGTAGTTTTTGTTGTATTGTTATTGATATAATTTTTTTTTTACCATAACTTTTATTGACTCATTATTGTTTTTGTTTAAAGATGAACACTTGTAATGAAATATTACATTTAAATATATTATTACTTGTGAACTGCGAATGTTCGCATGTTTTCGTGTCGGATGTTTGTATATTTATTTGTTGTTAAATTCCCAGCAAAGCACTTCTGTCGTATTTTTAATCGGGTCGAGTGTCGTCCGTCATGTTTTCTGCCTTAGATTGGCCGATCAATTAATAATTCACGAGCATTCAATTAACTACTTTTCTATTGGCCGACCCAACCGGATGGTGGAACTTAACCCGGTTGCCATTGGCGGAAGAAAAATCGGTTCTGTGATTGGTTGAGAATTTTTGTCAGATTATTTTACGTTTACATATACTTATTACGTGTTGAGGTCACTCAATTTGATTTTTTAAGTCTCAATATCTGTGTCAGGTCGTGGTGTCATTTGTAACCGTGCTTCTCGTATCCATGTCGATCGGGGACGTCGTTTCGGGTAGCAGAAGGAGGGGAGGTGGGCAACGGGCTTACCTGGGTTGGAGTTGCCCCTAACTTTTGTAAATGCGTACAACAAAGCAAAAAAGTCCATCTCATCGTGTTTTACTATTTGTTATTGTTTCAATCATATTTAATATTTACAATTTTATTGATGATATAATCATTACTTCGTAGCGAATGTTTTCATGTCGTCTGCTAAATCGTGTCCCATTGTGTCACTTGCCACAGTGTCACTTAAATGTATTGTTGGCGACAGTCGGTCGTGTTCAAGGAGCAGTTTATGTTGTTCGTGTTGCATTCAATTCACCTTTACTCATCGTGTATTCTTGTTTTTATTCCAGTGTTTTGTCCAATAATAATAATAATAATAATAGTAAAATAATTTTTGTTATTTATTTATTTGTTCGTTCACTTAAATTCAGAATCAAATTTATTTTTTTTAAACGTCAGTTAACTTTTAAGCCCTCGAAGCGATGATGACGTCTGCGTGGGCGTTTTGAAATTGTGCTTGAAAGTCATTTAATTCTCACTCATTCAACCTCATTCCGTCCTTCATCCATCGAAGATTGAAGATGGCAGAGTTGATGTTGTTGGTGCTGTTTCTGTTGCTGGTGTTGTTGTTGTTGGTGCTCTTGTTTTGTTTTCACGACTCCAAATGACTCCTAAAACCCTTCTCCCGCCAATAACTATTACGTCTGCTTGAAGAATATTTATTTTGAGAACGTGTTTCATTGGTGGTTCAATTGATTGAAGAACAATTGATTGTAATTAGTGAGTTTGAAATTTCCTTCATTTTCAACCCACAACAATAACATAAACAGTCGCTAGGCGTCCACGTTTGTTGACGTATCTATGGTTTGTTTACGTCATCGGTTGCAAAGTCATCGGAATGAAGTGTTGAGTCCGTGTTTTATTTCTAGAGAATTTAATTCAATTTTTCTCCTTTTTTAGGCGTGTTTAATGTAAATGTTGAAAAAAATCAATTTAATTATCTAAAAATATCAACTTAAATATCTGAAATTAACTATTATTGTAATTATTATTATTATTATTGTCTGGAAATATCGAGAGCAGATTTCGTAACGTTTCAATGCTTGAACTGCGTCAACAGAAAACAAACGAAAGACGAGGTCAGAATCTCGTTTCTTTCCGACAATTTTTTGTTCTCAGGAAGTTTTATTTCCTCGAGAATTTGAAGAGTGGAAAATCACTTAAATCACTTCCTTTGACTTTGATAATGAATTGACCGCTTGATAAGAGTCGAACTTTTGAGATCATCCGCAACCCAAACTGGCAGCTTGAAGATTTTTTGATCGAGGTGTCATGGTTCAGCACTACGTCTCTCCCGTGTGGGTCTACAAACATCCTTTCGAACTGGTCGAAGCGGTAAGCTGGCTCCTACCTTTCAGCGTGGAGGCAGATAATTATCAAAATAAATTATAAATTGTTATTAAGTATTGTTGCTGTGAATGGGTCGGGTGGATTGGCAGACGATGACAACTTCATGTCGGCCCTCGGGAAGGGCGCCATATATACGGTTGACGAAAAGCGCTATATAAATTGTTAACAAGAAGCGCCTCTGACGCTGTGCTTATGGCGCTACACGAATGGACAATTACAAAAGTCAGTCCGTTGGTCGCGTGACCAGTGAAGAAATGCCCCCAACTAATAACGAGTGATTTAAATTTGTTTAGATGTCAAATAAGCATATCGCAAAAATTGATGGCAACTATCATTATTATTATTATTATTATTATTATTATTATTATTATTATTATTATTATTATTTATTATGGTTATCTTATTGCCAATTATTCGTAATGATGTAACAACATATAATAACTATCAAACAATGAAAGCTTCATTGTTGAAAAATTCTGAAAAAACAACTGAATCGAGAAGAGCTCAGTCTCTCAACTAATTGATCAGTAAAAGGTTATCAATCAAAATGAATAAATTATCAGAAACTATCATAATTAATTAAAATAAATAAATTATCATAAATTATGATAATTAATACATTAACCAGGCCTATGAAAAGCGCTTTCCAGTCTGCAAACTGATTCCACAGTTTCTGGGCAGCGAAAAGATTTCAGAAAAGGACGATGGAGTTGTTCGCGTTGTTGAAAGAAGATGCTTCCTCAGCGTTGAGGCTCCATACCTCATCAGGAAGGTGAGGACGCGTTTTTATTTTGGCCAAAAAATAAAAATTATAAAAAATTGTTTTAAAACTCGAGAGTTGCATCGGTTAATCATTAGCCCTTAATGGGACAAAGGTATGAGTCATTTGCGAGATTCTAACCTAATTAATTGTTGGGCTCGCTAATAATATATACTATGCAAAATTATTATAAATATATATATATATATATGTATTTAATTAATATTAATTATTTTTATTAATATACATATAACTAATTAATTAAATGAATAATTTAAAAAATTGGTTGATTGATTCGTCAGCTGGTGAGCACGGACAGGGTGGTGTTCCTCCAGAAGAACACCCACAACAGGAGGTTGAGGCAGTTGACCATCGAAGCAAAAAACGAAACTTTGGCTTCGAGGATCAGCGTTAAGGAGCTCTGCACCTATTCTGTTGGTATTAATAATTAATTATGTTAATTTTAATGAGTTATGGATTAATGCTACATAAATTAAATTATGTTACACGAAGTCACTCGACAGCAGGGGCGGATCTAGAATACTTTGGCGGGGGCGCCTGAAACCTAGACCCCTTAGGGTCAATCCCTAAAACGCTTGCTGATGCAAATATAAGCCAGCGGATATTTTAAAGCCATTTTGCTTATTGTTTTTTTTAACTTTTAAAAATTGTATTACGAAATTGTTTCATGTCTTTTACATTCAAATTTATTCAAATTACAGTTTTATCAAAATTATCAACTATTGTCTCCAATGTACAATGTACAATGACTGACTTATCTTTAAGAGCGCTAGGATTTTTTAGGACAACTTTTGACAATTATTTTTCAAACCCAAATTTCAATATGTTATTTGATAGAGAAATGTTATCAAATATGAACATTTTTTGTGATCTGATGATGCATTCCAGAAATATGCGTTTTTCGCATTCGTAATATCCTTAAGTTTCCTTAAGGAATCGAAATCATGTTATTAATTCAAATAAAGTGTCATTATGATATCCTCAGTCCCTTCTTCTCCATTACATCAATACGTCTTGATTTCGTTGATGCCACCAATTGTTCCAGGTATTCTTGACGCAAGATTTTCCAAGCCTCGATTATCGCCTCTTTCGACTCATGAACAGTTAAATATTGTTTTCCATTGTAGTACACCTGCCATGTCAGAGTCCCCCAAATTTGTTCTACAGGATTTAAGTTCGCAAAACACGCTGGCCATTCCATCGTCTCCTTAGAGTTGTGTCTTGGTGGAAACCAAAGTCATTTCCACGGTTACTCTTAGCAAAAGGAGTGAGAGAACACTGGAGATGGGCTCGATTTAGTCTTCGGAGGCATGTTTTCCTCGGAAAAATTAATTCTGTCTGTCCTCTCCATATCATCGTGGAACCTCTCCGAATATTCCATATATTCCGAATATTCTACTGCAGTAATAAACCTCTTACTCCATCTTTAAACCATCCCAGTAACAGTGGCGCCCATCATGATCATGGATAGACTTTGTTTCCTAAAACAAAATGACTAAAAAATGACTGACTCCCGTGAAGTCCCCATGATCAACCGAATGTCTTGCCCATTCCGGGTGACGATGTCCGTCCTCTTCCTTGAGGTGTAGGAGTTCTTAAAGGCATTGATACATCAATATTATGATGTTTCTTTTACATTTTCTTGGATAAACCCAAGTAATTATGGATGTTAGAAATTGAGGGTAAAGAGTGGTTGTTACACGTGTCTGTCTTCTTAACCGCTATAAATAATTAAGTTATTTTATTTAATGATTTTTAGTTACAACAATACAACACTACAAGATACAATATTATTATTATTATTATTATTATTATTATTATTATTATTATTATTATTATTATTATTATTATTATTATTATTATTATTATTATTATTATTATTATTATTATTATTATTATTATTATTATCNTGAACAGCGGAGAGGACTTGGTGTGATAAGCTCAGTACGAATTGGATTCGTTATATTATATTATTCATTGTATTGTATTATTCATTATTATTATTATTATCATTATTATTATTATTATTATTATTATTATTATTATTATCATTATTATTATTATTATTATTATTATTATCACTATCCATTTAACT
>MPNW01000635.1:31251-39510 GCA_011800805.1 Hirudo medicinalis | reverse complement strand
ATTATTATTATTATTATTATTATTATTATTATTATTGTTATTATTATTATTATTATATCAACTCAATTAATTAGTTTTAAACAAATGAAAAATTCTAAAAAATTTAATTACAATAAATTCTTCGCCAAGATTCTCGCCATCATTGAAGAGGGTTTGAAGCTTTGCGAGGATGCAACAGATAATCTGGGTCGACCAATCAGGTGACATTGCCCATGATCATCATCATCATCATCGTCGACATAGCTATCATCATCATCATCATCATCATCATCATATCGTCACCATCGACATCATCGTTATCGCTATCATCATCGTCGTCGTCGTCACCAAGGTACTATTCATTGTTCTTTTTTAAATTTCCAGTTAAAATATTTTCATGTTCATTTTCATTGGTGCTTCTCCACAGTAACTTCACACTCCTGGTGGACCTGGAGGGTCTGAGCATGCGCCACTTGTGGAGGCCGGGGTTGAAAGGTCTCCTGAAGGTCATTGAGATCGTTGAGGTCAACTACCCGGAGACTATGGGGCACCTGTTGATCGTCAGGGCACCGAGGGCTTTCCCGGTGCTGTGGACATTCATCAGTCCGTTCATCGACGAAAAGACGAGGGACAAGTTCTTCATCTTCTCAAACAAGGACAACGTTGGCTCTGGTGGACTGACAAACTTCCTTTCTTTAGAGTTTCTGCCAAACTTTCTTGGGGGAGAGTGCCAGGTGATTGGTTGATTGGTTGGCTGATTGCTTGGTTGGTTGATTGGCTGATTGATTGCTTTGTTGATTGACTGATTGATTGCTTGGTTGATTGGCTGATTGATTGCTTGGTTGGTTGGTTGATTGTCTGATTGATTGGTTTGTTGATTGGCTGGTCGACCCTAATCCTCAATCAAGAATCATCTTTCAGCAGTTAATTCAATCACAAAAACCATCAACCGCCTTCTCTTATTCTTCCTGTTCAGTGCACAATACCAGAGGGAGGCCTGGTGCCAAAGTCTATGTACGTTTACAACTCGAGTGAGGACTGCCTCAGGTCATCGGTTCTTATGACTTCAGGGTCAGACTGCCCCCTGAGCATGGAAGGCATTTATAAGACTGCATTCGTTGTCAAAGATTTCCCTCATGAGGTTCTTAGCATTGATGATGATGATGATAATGGAGATGGTCGTGGTGATGATGGTCTTAGTGATTATGATGATGACGACGAGGATGATGATGATGATGATGATGGTGATGATGATGATGATGATGATGATGATGATGATTGTGATGTTCGTTATAGTAATGTTGGTGCAAACGACATCGATGGTATTAAGGACAAGCGTGATGATGATGATGATGATGATGATGATCACAACGATGGTGATGATGATGACGTTCGGAGCCATGCTCAATTACACAGGAGCAACTGGCGTGCCTACTGCACTTAGGTGGTAGATTTGCTCTTGATCATGGTAATGAAAACGACCATGACGACGACCATGACAACGACGATGGCGTTGATGATGATGATGATGATGGTGGTGGTGGTGGTGGTAGTGGTGGTGGTAATGGTGATGGTGACGGTGATGATGATGATGATGATGATGACTGCAGCCTCAAGGTGATGATAAAAGGAATTTATGAGTGAATCATTCATCGATGAAGATGCATTATTTTTCTATTAAGCCACTGTCCTGGTGACATTTTGCTTTTAATGACTGCGATGATAATGACCATGTTGATGATGACGACGACATCGACGGCGGCGGCGGTGGTGGTGGTGACGACGTCGACGACGATGATGACGACGATGATGGTGATGATGACGATGACCATGACGATGACGACGACGATGATGATGGTGGTGATCTACTCCAGGTTCTAATCCAGGTGGAAGACAAAGGTTCCGTCATCACCTGGGACTTCGACGTTCTCAAAGGTGACGTCACCTTCATGCTGGTGAGATGCAGGAGACAAGTGACGTCATCGCCCCACGAGCATCACGTGAGCGGAGCAGTAGGGGGGGTCGGTTCCACCCAATATACGAGCAAGGATTGGGTCTTGGGCGTTGACATGACCTCCGTTGAACTACCGCTGGTGTGTAGGGACGGAGACAGCTTGCAGGTAAGATATGATGGTGATGATGATGATGGCGACGATGATAGTGATTGTAGTGATAATGGTAATAATGACCCCTCCCCAGGGTTCTCACGTGACCAGTCAGTCCGGCTCCTACATCCTCCAGTGGAGGTACTTGGACTCAGGCAAGAGTTTGACCTTTGACCTTTTGTCCACTGCCAGGTCGAAGCTCATGTACCACACGGAGATGCTCTCTTCTGAGAGTTTCAAGTGGGTTTGACCTTGTGGGTGACCTTTTGGGGGACCTTTGTTCCTTATTGAACTGACACAACCCCACTTGCATCGCCCTAAGCGCCCTTGGGGAGTGAAATTTTTTTGTCCGAGCGGCTCGCGATATTGCTCCCCTCAATAAAACGCTACAAAAAAAATGTCGAGTTCCAAGGTGCTTCCGCACGGTCTAATGGTCAAGACTTCCGCCTCCCACTAGGGCAGCACGGGTTCGAATCCCGTTGCGGGAGCTCCATCCCAATCATCATAGCTATGCGGCGGACATTAGTGAACAATTATTATTATTATTTTTTGTTGTTGTTGATTTCCAAGCGTTGTCAAATTCGGCTGTTGCATAATATGTTATTATATCCGTAATAATGGATATTTATTATTATAAATTATTAATTTATTACTATAAATAAAACAATTTTAATAAATATGAGTGGATATATATATAAAATCATAATAACTTTATTAATAGAATCATTACAATAAGTAATAAAGTTAAAAAATAATAATATATAATAAAGGTTATATAATATATCCTATATTGATTGACTATCTATGTATCTTTATCATACAATCATGATTATATAATCTAATCATAATTATGCTCTAAGTGTAATTATCAGTGATTATATTTACTTCTTACCACTTCATGGTTCAACGCCGTTCAGCCTGAGTAGAGATGACATCCTCCTGATAATTTCCCGATGCATGGATTAATAGCAATAACTCTCTCAACTTGACTTGCAATTCTTTGAAATTATGCGCTGCAATCGATTTTATTAATTCTAAATAGTGATGACGATGGCGATGATGGTGATGACGATGGCGATGATGAATGCGGCGATGCAATTATTTTTCATTGTTTCTGATTGTGCAATATTTATGTTTTATTTCTGATGATATTCTATCGAATTAATTGATATATTGGTTTCTCCACACGAAGAGGTTCCGTGTCCAGTCTGAGATCGGACGGTTGCCTGTCGCAAGACATGACTGAGCCTCTGGTCAAGGGAGAGAAGAACTCGACCACGTGACTTTTCCAGGTGTTTGTCTGCACTCGTCATTCCCGACATTCATGTCGAGTGGAGTTGTCGGATTGTGCCGACCAGTTTGTGTGTTCACTATCATCCCGGTTCGCTGAGTGCATTGAATGGAACGCTTCGTACGAATTAAAAACCAGAATCAAAATGTCGTCGTAGACTCCTCTTTTCCTCTCAATTAGCAGTGGAAAAAGTTGTTTTAATTACAACAGTGTGCGATTAATTTACGTCGATCTGATTAGTTTCAATATTTTATTTCAATTTAAATCGATCGCTTGTTAAATGTTCAGATATTTGCATTCGCTTTTGTGTCCAACTTACGCCTGTTGACGAGAGCAACAACAAACAAACCTAAGACGAGCGTCTAAATAGGAGAATCTCCTAGTTTAGACATCGTTTAGAATCTGAGTCCCCATCTCCATCGGAGAGTAAACTTCTCTATTTATTTATTTTTGCTCCTTTTGCGACGAGACCCGATGAAATTTCAGCATCCATTGTCAGAATGAAGTTGTAAGGCTCGCTGGGATTCGCTTTATTTAGCAGCGCAAAAAAAGTGTTCGCAAAGCTCGCTCAACGAATCAACAAGAAATGTTCCGAAGAACAAAAAAAAAAAAACCTATAATCGGACTTGAAAAGTTTACAAATGTTAGAAAACCTCAACAATGATGCATCGAGAGAAGAGCAATGAATAGTTTGGATTTTTTCAAATATCAGTTCACTCTTAATCCTTAAACTGGTTCGAGCGATTTTTCCCTCCGGCCGTTTGTTTACCTTGCTGACACTGTGGGGTCTGTCGGTTACAAAGGAATGTGCCTCGTTAATCGAATAGTTGGGAGCATATTTAGAATGAGTCGAGCTTACCTGAGAGTCTAGTTCCTTGCACTCTCTTGACATCGCACAAGATTCGGACACCTTCAGAGCAGAGCTGTAGTCTATCGTCATTTCCTGCTCCACCCTGTTAGATTGGATCAAGTCCGGCAGGTAGTTCTCTGAAGAACTCTTCAAGCGAACGTTTGGCTCAAAACGGCTCAAAACAGGACTAGCGGAGTTCGGCTCGCTAAACTTATCGTCAGCTTCGTCAGATGACGCTATGACCAGATTTGGGGGACTATCGCTTTCATCAAAGTTGAGGTACTCGTGTCTCGAGTCATTGGGGGAGCCACGTTCAGATGTTGTCGTCTGCTCGGATGTCGTGGCCGAGCCATAGGCACTTGCTCCGGTTGTTGCGAGCTGTGACGATGTGGTGTCGTGGGATTTGGCAAGACCGTTATAAGAATGTTCAGTCAACATCTTGTGCATGATGGTTTTTATGACGGCCTCCAATTCGGGACTCGGGGAAATGTGGTTCGTCACCAGCTCGGGCAAATCGCCGGAAGTGCTGGCAGAAGGATTCGCCACCAAGGATCGCCAGAGTTGCTTCTTCAATACCGACGTCTTGATGTCCAGATGCTGCTGAAGATTCATAGAAGATGGCTCAACCTGGGGAGAACTCGATTCTGCTGTGGAGGGATTGGGCAGTCGTCTGCTCATCGATGAACCTATTGGAATGTGTCTGTCGAGTGCATAGCCGTTCGGACCGAAGCCGGAGTTGAAGCCGAGACTTTTCGGGTCGTCGGTGGTCCCTAAAAGAGGGGTAGAAATACTGTGAGAGTTGATCGGAATGGTCGAGAGCCTCGGAGAACTCGAAATCGTGTCCAATCTGAGAGTCTTCTCGTGCGAGTTTCTCTTGCGGTTCAGCCGGTAGCCGATCTTCGTGGCCAGGTCACGCGAGAATATCTCCTTGTTCACTCTGGGCCTTTGTCGGTGAAAGGAGATGAGTAAATTATTATTATTATTATTATTATTATTATTATTATTATTATTGTTGTTGTTGTTGTTGTTGTTACTGTTATTGTTGTTATTGTTATTATTATTATTAATATTGTTACTATTATCATTATCATTGTTACATGAAGATTAATTGACCAATAATTATTCGCACGAGTAAATGAGTAATTGGAATGAATCCTCGTTGTTTGCTTCTTGTCTATTATACCTAAGCTTTCGAGACGCTCGTATTTCGAGATTGTTGTAGTATTAGTAGTATTAATATTGTTAGTATTAGTAGTATTAGTATTGTTAGTATTAGTAGTATTAGTATTGTTAGTATTAGTAGTATTAGTATTGTTAGTATTATTAGTATTAGTAGTGTTAGTATTGTTAGTATTAGTAGTATTAGTATTGTTAGTATTAATATTGTTAGTATTAGTAGTATTAATATTGTTAGTATTAGTAGTATTAGTATTGTTAGTATTATTAGTATTAGTAGTGTTAGTATTGTTAGTATTAGTAGTATTAGTATTGTTAGTATTAGTAGTAATACAAGTTCTCTGCTGGATTGATTACAAATGCTTATTATAATCGTTAATGACACCTTAACGACGACTCCTAAATCCTCGCTAACATGTTTCACAATAAATATTTTAAATACCTTAAACAAACAAACAAAATAATGTACATCAGTTCATCAACACGAGGGATGGGAAAGTCACCTGTACGAGCTGTCGACGGTGTAGCATTCGCTACTCAACGAGGCACCAATGTTGTTTGGAGTCGATCCTCTTTTATAGAAACGTCTTTCGTTCGCTCCGACGACGGA
This sequence comes from Hirudo medicinalis, assembly GCA_011800805.1. NCBI lineage: Eukaryota > Metazoa > Annelida > Clitellata > Hirudinida > Hirudinidae > Hirudo > Hirudo medicinalis. The sequence goes on along the minus strand of MPNW01000635.1, from coordinate 33,499 downwards.
CCGGTCAGACCCGAGGCCGATCGTCCCGGAGGAACCGATCCGGCAGGATTCGGTCGTGCCCTCCCCGAAGAAATCCTTCCGGTGCCTCTTCTTAAAAGGGAGAACCAAGTCTAAGGGAGCGTCCGAACTGGCGGCTTCCGTGCTTTCGTCGGTCTTGCGGCTGATCGTTCTACTCCTCCTCCTGGATCTCTTGTCCCTGATCTTTCTGAACCTGGCGACCTTTTCTCTCATTTTGGCCATGTGCTCCATCTTCTCCACGTTAAGAACTCCGCTCGGGGACTCGCCCATCCCTAGGGCATTCATGAAGCTGACCTTTGACCTCCACCTTCCAAGGTCAGAGTCATCACGTGTGGAAAGGTCAATAGGTCCTTGGTCTGCATATTGAGGGTCGTTGTTCTTCAAGTAGTCGTCGATGAACGCGTCGCTCATGTCGACGTCATCGTCCTCTGACTCCGGCTCGGGGTCAGGTTTGCTTCTGAAGGTCAAATCCATTGGTAAGCAGGAACAGGTGGAGTCCTGAAAGTATTTTGATTATATTTTATGTCTCAATATTTATGTTTATTTATTTTGCATATTTGAAATTGATTTTATTTGAATTATGGATGTGATATTTGACATATAATTAAATATGGAATATTGCACAATCAAATATATAATTGTAATTATGATAATAAACTCGTTAAAAGAGAAATAAGTGTTATTGAATTTGTTTAGATTTCAGCTAGTTGATTGATTGATTGATTGATTGATTGATTGATTGATTGATTGATTGATTGAAAGGCCGGCCGCCTGCCAAGATCCACAAAAGCCAACTAAGCTTTATATAAATAATTAAGCTAAAATATGTCATATAATTGCATCATTAATGGAATGTAAAATAGATTTGTAATAATAATAATAATATTAATGTTCAAAATTATTGTTTATGGCGCCCTCTTCTAGCGTCGAAGACTAATATTAAAATGCTAATTTATAATTTATTATAATTTATGATCATTTATTAACGATTGTGCTACAAACTACGCAACTGATCTCAAGATATGAAAGTGACACCACATCATCATCATCGTCGTCATCATCACCAGCATCATCATCATTATCATCATCAACAACAACATCATCATCACTGTTATCATAATCATCATCGTCGTCGTCGTCGTCACTGTTATCATCACTGTTATCAATGTCATCGATGCCACAATCGTCGTCATTGGCGTGGCATTCATCACCGCCACTATTGTTATCGTTATCGTCATCATCATCATCATCATCATCATCGTAGTCGTCGTCGTCATCATCATCATCGTAAAGACAAATATCATCAGTATCGTCATCAGCACCATCATCTCTTCAGGCACTACTCATACTTCAAACTATTTCAGACGTACGTGTGGCTTTTTAAGCTCCGATATTAAACATGGCTTCCATTTGCAAATAAGCCACCGGCGTAAATTCAACAAAATTCTCAGTCGAGTAGCAACTGTCCCTCGGACGAACCACTGTACGGTACACGGTCGGTCGGTCGGACCGGTGTCTGGAATTTCATCTCGAATGCGGTTTTCCTGACTTGGAGCAGACGTCGAGTGCTTTTGGCGGTTTTATTTCTCAATTATTCTCAGCTTTAAATGAATTCTAGACTGCCATTGTCGGGTCTGATGTCACCATCATCGTCATCGTCATCATCATCAATATCATCATCATCATCACCACCATCATCGTCATCACCATCATCATCATCATCATCAATATCATCATCGTCGTCGTCATCATCATCACCATCATCATCATCATCATCATTCCTGAGGCATTCTCGTCTCCGTGGAAACGACACGCTGTCCGTTGTGGTAGTCAGGTTCGTAGCGAGATTCGAACAAACAAACGTCAGTCGGATCGGACGAGGAGAGATGAGGAGATGGGAGAGAGGAAATCCCTCACTACTCGATTGGCACTTGGGCTCCATGGAGATAATGATGATAATGATGATAATGATGCAATGATAACGACAGTAATGACGAATTTACGGTAATGATGAACAAAATGAAACTAACAATCCATCAATGACTCTCAAATGAACCTTACAACTAACAAAGTAGCCATTTATGTAGCGCCGTATTTTCTCGGGAGCATTACATTCAGCGCTCCCTTATGGCAGACGAAAGTCAAACAGTAGAACTCATTTATGTAGCGCATTTTTCTCTGACTAAAGTTGTTTGAGTTTGTAGTTTGTACTCTCTGTATTCTGAGCTCA
>MPNW01000634.1:155943-188512 GCA_011800805.1 Hirudo medicinalis | reverse complement strand
CATCATAATCACGTGCTGATCCTAGCCCTATCAGCGATGACTTAATCAGGCGCGCATCCTTTGTTTGTGGACATCCTCCTTTGTCCTGACTGGCTATTTAAGAAGCTACGTCAGGGCATTCTTCCCTCTAACACTAACTAACAAGTCCAAATCATCTTAGTTATGCAACGGACTTTAATCAAATAAATAAATAAGGGCATTCTTCCCTTCTCTCTCCTGCTCTTCCGACTTCGTCGCAATGCCGCTACAATTTGTCGCTACAATATCTAATAATTGTCATTATTCTGGTATATAATGAATTATGTATAGAAAATAAAATTTTTACAATACTTACTATTACTTAAAATTGTTTTAAAATTAAATTTAAAATAGGTATATTTTAATAATGCATATTTATTGTCTTTATTAAATAATACTTTTATCAACCAACTTTCAATCACACTTGGTATCTCAGTGGCTGTAGGTATTACAACAATTGTTTAAAATGAAATTTCGACGAAATATTAAAAGCACTTTGCTATGTTAATAAATTCATTATTTCCTAGAAACAGAAAACATACAATGAAAGAAGTTAGAACACTAAGAGATAATCTCTTGCAAAGCTCTGCGGTCAATTATGACAAAATATTTTTTGATGAAACAAATATCGGAGGTAATAGATGATATTCGTATGCCATATATATCTTTTTAATTTGTATTTGATTTAGCCCATCTTTAGAGTGCCTTATGTATCCGAATGGGATGTGAAGGCACTTTTTAATCGATCTACCATTTATATAGCTCCCTGGCGGTGCAGGCTGGGTTGCGAACACGACACATTACGACTGTTGCTATTACGACCGCATGCAGGAACGCAATCCATTCGGCCAACCTGCACGCCTTTTTAATACTTTATTTGTTAGTAACTTAATTTATATAACGCCTACATGTACAACTACGAGAGCAGGACGTCATTTGGGGGAAAGGGGGACAAAAAAGTAATTTCTCAAGTTGCCGAGGGTTTGTCCCCACCATACCCTGGAAATAGAAATGATGTCCGTGTATGAGGGCGTGCAACGACGAGCAATCTTAGGCATTAAATTGATCTTCGATGCGTGTGCTTATTATATTCTTAGATTTGACATTTTAAATTGGTCAGATGTTATTTTTTCTTAGCAGTCGTGAAGAAAGATATTTGTCTACCACCGAATTTGTTTGAAAGTGTAATATCAAAAGGTATCGAGATATGCTGGCCAATAACTCATGAACACTTAAAAATCTGCCTCTCTAATAGGGAGGCACTGAACTGGATGAATATTGATTTGACGCACGGAGTATTGTGTAAACAAGATTTTTTGAACATCGCAAAATCAGATTTTCCTATCAAACAGTTATCGTTTCGCACAAAATGTGTGACTCATTCAATGCTCGATGTGATAAAAGTATTTGCTCCAACAATTGAAGTTCTTGAAATCTCGCGAATGTTAGAGATTACAACCTTGTTGTGAGTAGTCCATGGTTGTCTTCCTCGCATAAAACCTTCCATTACATCTTCGATATTTTAATTACAGCGAACCTAGAGACACATCGCCCAGCCAAAATGTGATCAAATTTCCGATATTGAAGAAGCTACTCATTGACATGGTAGCCATAAGTACCTCAATTCTGCATCGATTTGATTTTGAATCGTGTTCCAAATCCTTGGTGCAATTAAGTCTGGTTGATTTCGACCGGTCATTCCAGAAGAAGATGGGTGCTGTTGATGAATTCGTTAATTCTTTTAATTTATTTAAAACTCTTGAGAACCTAAGAGTTTTTTCCATCATTGGAGACTACACTTACAGATACACTTTGAACGGCATTGAGCACCTTAAAGACCTTAGGTAAGATTAAAAATTTCGATCAACTTTTAAAACGCAAACGCACCGTTAACATTACTTTCAGAACATTAGACGCCCTCCAAGCCGGGTTCAAAGTCGGTGGAAATGTTTTATATGTTTTACCATGTCTCGAAAACGCAAATTTGAACGATGATACGTTATGGTAAGGTGCCAATTGTTGAACAAAAGCTAAAGAGTATCGGTCTTAATTGTTTTAATTCGCAGGAGTTGTAAATATTCAAAAGGAAAAAAACTGAACTACTTAGGAACATTTGATTACCAAGTAGATGATTACCGACATTTAGCTGAAAAGGTGATATCGATTAAAATCTGTAAAGTTTTAAAAGTATTTAATTTATAAAATAACTCCGTACACTTTTCAGATTGGGTCACATCATGATTTGGAATCCATGCTGAATTTGCTTGAGTATTCCACTTCACATAATTCATATTTATATAACCTTGGACTCCTTTGTCAATTGATATTTTCTAATGTGTTAAGTAGTCAGTCGGTCAATAGACCCGCTCATCAGTGGCTTATGATTGAAAAGGTTGTTTTCATTTAACATCTTAGTTTATTGAACTGAACTAAAGCAAATAAATGTACAAGTTTTGAGTTGATTATTTGAAATAATGAACTTCATGTTAATTAAGTTTTTTACTAAATTCAAATTATTCAATATGAAATCACATGTTTTAGTTGATCTTGATCTGCATCAGATGGGCCAAGCTTGATCCATGTAGTAATAGATGCATGTTCGTTGATTGAAATTTATTTTTTACTAAAATTCTATTAAAAAATGAAATGAGGCTTTTTTTAACTCAAATTCTCACCACGGTTTCAGTCGATGTAGGAGAATATTTGAACAGCCAACAAATACTTAACCTTGAAATTTCTTCAATATTTTCAGTCGCTTAGTCAAGGATCACAGCAGAAAATTGAGCAACTGTTTCTTTATGTTAGCATCCCTTATTACCTCATCCCCTTCGGTCATGCTTACATTAGTTTGACTTCATTTAATATTATGTTTAATTCATTTTATAGGAAACTGGCTAATCTGGTCGTTAGCTCAGCCCGTTGTACAAATGTAAGAAGTATTTTCACTAATCTGAAATGTCCTTTATTTTAAAATTATATCTATTGCAATTCATTTAACATCAGAAAATTACTAGAGAATATTATGAAAGATGGTTTGTGAAATTGGTAAGTCAATGCCTTTTCCAGCATGAACATTTCAAACTTTGTTGGTAATCAATATTCAATATAATATTCAACATTATGTGTTTTCAGATGAATTCAAGAAGGTTGTTAGACTCCATGTCATCCTTTATAACGTCAAATCCAAACACCTCAGTCGCAAGAATGTACTTGAAACATCTCATAATACCCGACGCTGTTCAGGCCGACTGGTCGGAAACACAGAAACCATTGACCAAGCTAGCAATTGAAGTTGGTTTCACATTGCTTGACATCGAATAACATTTATTGTGATATAATGACAGCATATAATAATAACATTCTAAAATTATAAAGGAGTTTATCACACAGACATTATTCCACTTAAACCACTATAAATTAATGTTATGTAAATAAATAACTATAAATTCATTTTTCTGACTTGCAGAACATGATTAATTCAGAAGTCACCTCCTTGCAGTACAGAAAAATTTTATTGAATAAATGAACATTAAAGAATAAGTTTGAAAATTGTGTCAATAGTTAATGCAGTAACATTATTGTGCTTGGCATTTGGAAGACCACAAATCTGGTCTGACGAGAGCTGAATATGGAAGCAACTTATTCGGGAGACACTTGTCCTCTTGTACCTCACCCCATCAAAATAACTAGTATTGCCATAAAGTCAGCTCAAAAAGCATTGTAATTTATGCCCTGCCTATATTTATACTACTCTCACCAATCATGTATTGCCACGTTTGGTCACTATCCATGAATATCCACACCTCCGGAGTGGACCGATTTTTGATATCTGAGTTAAGTTGCCAGCTGAGTTAATTAACTAAGCAAATCTGACATTACCTTATTGTGAGCTGCATCATCAATTTGTAAGCCTCTGCACAAGGTTTTTTTGCAAGATGCCATTTTCAAAGGAATCATAATGCTGTTACAACGCAACTTCCGAACGACCACCGACGTGATTCTCCGAATTATAACTGTTAAAAATCACTAATCCCTCGAAGCTTTTACAAATGATCTTCACAATGCCATTTCAATGCAATAAATAGCAAAAATGTACATGTGCTCCAGAAAGGTGATATTTCTACTTCACACGAAAAGCAAGCAGTCAAAATAGAAAGAAAACAAGGTGTCACTTTATCGTGTCGCACATAAGTGTCACTAATTTAGCCAAGCAAGAAGTAAAAACATTTCTAAGCAGTGAATGCTCTCCAAATAATATGAAATAAATAAAAGAGCTCATTTGACCCAAGGGAGTGGTCAAGCATTAACCGATACAACTCAACCTGCTGTCACAGATCTCTTTCAACGGACCTCTTTGATTTCTGAAGGACTTTAGAACTAAATCATATCCCATTTTAAATAAAACTCCTTTCAAACCAAGTTCTCAAATTTAGGGAAATATTACAAAACATATCCATATAAAAGATGTTTAATAACAATGTCAACAAAATTTGAAACAAATCATTTAAACACGGGGAGATGCAACACAATTGGATTTCTCAGAGCCTGGAACAATAAGCTCTGTGTAATCACTTCTTGATGGAGAAAATCCCTCAGTGAGTGCATAGGGTGAACCAGTCAATGGCATTATTTCATGGTTGAGTACAAAAGCCATGTGCTGCAATGGCTGGTATTTTTCATTGTTTGAAACACTAAAAGGAGTTATATTTGGAGGATAGTGCTTATCATATGAAATGATTTTGTTTCCCTCCTGACCAAATTGGTTGACAAACATCTTCTCCGCAGTGTTGTTGACGATGTAACCATTCATGATCTGAGGACTGGAGCCGCAATTAAAATGTTTAGTTGCTTTTAAATTGAGAGGAGGAACCAAGTAATCGTCGTCGGTATCGATGGACACGCATGTCATACTGTCCTGCATGTCTCCTCCCTTCGAATCACCGTTTTTAGGGGATTGAACATTTTCACCATTGAAAGCTTCCACGTGACCAACACCAGGCAAGGATTTAATGCAGCTCGACATGAGAGCCAAGTTCCTTTCCATGTCCGAAGGCGACGGGTTGCTCGGGACGGGATGGTCGCGTTTATTATCGCGGAGGTGGAAGAGGCGATGGCAGGCCGTCGAAACAGAGAGACGACCGTCTGGATCGTGATCCCACATTTCTTCCATGGCTGCTACCATGATGCTCATGCCCTGAATGTATATAATTCATTCATATTGAATGTATATAATACTATATATATGAAATAATGAATGCACAATATGGGATTCTTCTATGAATTCATAATAAGCAAAAGAGGTAATCACAAATCAATGAAACCCATAAACTACCACAGCTTACTTAGAAAGTAGTTTGGTTTGAGTTTAGCCAAAAGATCTCAAGTAACGAAGTAAAATACTAATGAACCTACTAATTGTTAGAGAAGTTAGAGATGATGAATGACATTCACATAACTGCATTTATTCAAGTTTGAGAAAAAAGGATGGCTTCCACGAAAGCACTTGGTCGTGAAAAAGTAGGTAATTGAAATATTTGTATAAAGTGTGGTTGAAGGTCTTAACAAAGCGATTTCAAAATCCTGAGGTTCATGACTCACCTCGTGTTCCCTCCACTGCTGTCTGATCTGGGGTCTCATGTGCTCGTCCACCACGGCCTGCTTCATGTCCTCAAGACTCACATTCAGACCCATCTCCTCCTCAAAAGGCAACTTGTATTCAAGAGCAGCTTCTAAAAATTTGATGTTTCAAATGAAATTGTTTTCATTGCAATAATTAACATCTACAAAATCGTCACTGCAAACTGGAACCGATTTTCTACATACCCACTCCATTGGCGTATGTTCTCGTCAGAACTTCCCACACGACGAGAGCAAATGCATAAGAATCAATCTTGAGAAATGATTCTGCAGAGATGTGGATCGATCCGTCCAGAACTTCAGGCGACATGTATCTCAGGGTTCCGACCTGTTGTTAATAAAACCTTGTAAACGTGAACCGAACTACATTCGACGACCTCGGCGAAACGTGCCTGGCTGTGAGCGTTTCCGGCCTTTCCGTCGAGAACGAGAGCCAATCCGAAGTCGGCAATGCACGACATCCTGTCTCCCCTGAGTAGGATGTTCCTCGACTTCACGTCCCTGTGAGCAATGGGCAACTTCTTGCCCTCGAGGCTCAGAAAATTAAGTTTTGCATCACTACTCGAATGAACGAATGCCAAGCCCTCACAAGCTGACAAGACGATACGAATTGCTTCGGTCCAACTGATGGTGTGTGCCTTGAGGAAGTCGTAGAGGCATCCCTGTAAAGTCATTCATGCATCTTTATGCTTATATTTTATTAGTCAAAGATCATCTAAGCAGAAAAAAGTTGCTAGAAACAGCTAATTTAATTAATGGTAATGCAAAAATATTGTGTAAGAGTAACAGTAACAGTAGTAACTGCTGAGGTTTTCACATTTCAATCTAGAAGTTTCAACTAATAATAACATAATTTCATTGTGCGCGATCTTTAAGTAGGATAATAAATTATTTCATTCAAATTCAACATTTCAGTGACATTGATTCAATTTGTCATCAAATTACATCTTATTCATTCAATAAGTGATCAAGGAGAAGAATAATATAATAATTTAATGAGTGTACTTCAAGTAACAACTACAACTTAAGCTTCCTTCATCAAGCAGAACAATTGCAAATACATTGCGAGGCCATGTTTCAGACATAATCACGATCAAACATTTGTGCAAATTTCTCGACCGACATTCACCAAAAGTGTTGTTAAAGACATCGACTAATGGGCAATCTATTCTAATGTTCATAAAACCATTAAAATAATGACGAGCTGTGCTGTGGTTTGATTGTATCAGATTATGTCATCAAAATTTGTGTGTATACTATAGTGGAACAATACTTGATAATTGACCAACCAATTCTTGGAACTCTGTGATGAGCCAGTATTCACACATTTTGGAAATTGTTTCGTGCTTCAATGCACCTATGTACCTCGGTATGTTCGGGTTGTTGCACCTCAAGCCGGTCAATGTGTATATGTCCCTTTCCTTTTCCCAAAGCAATTTTTCTTGTGATGTGAAAATCTTCACAGCCACCATATCCACCTGTATCTTTAAAACCAAGTGACAGACATTCATTCAATAAGTTGATCATGCAACTTTGCACAAATTCATAAGTCATCTGCAGAAGCACCAAAACTCATACAATCAACAAATAAGCTCCTCACCTCATTCTCCAGTTTGGCCTTCCTTACGCACCCACCCGAGTGCCTGACAGCTATGATTTCAAGGAGTTGTATGTGCTTGAGGATTGTTTCCGCATCGATCGAAGGAGTGGGAGAAGCCCTCGGCGGAAGGAGAGGTGCGTCTTTGGACTCGATGGAGGCACTAGAAGATGACGATTCCCCTCTGATCCTGCCTCTGCACACCCTCCAAGAAAAGAAGAGCGCCACTATCACGACAGCCAGTACAACGATAGGCAGCAAGGCCACCACAATCACCCTCAGTCCAGAAGAACTTTGTGCTCCATTGTAAATGTCTCCTGTCATTTTGAGCACTTGTAAAATGAAAGATAATTTAAAATTCAAAAAATATTCAATTAAAAAACAATGATCACGTTATTATGTGGTGCTTAAATGAGGGAGCTCAATTATTTAGAACTGGCTTCATAAACTTCAGCGATTTTGTAAGGTTTACAACTTACTTGGTGATTTTCCACTGGTCAAAGTTTTGGAAGGTTCAGAAGTGAGCGTCATCCTGATGTTGCACTTGGGAGAGTCGCAGCAGCAGAAATAATGATCATTTCCGAAATAATTTGCCACACATTCCGTTTTGTTGAAGCAATCTTGGTGGCTACTCCAACATCCTTTCAAAATAAATGGCTTCGAAACTGTTCCATTTGCCGTTCCGTTCTTCCAAAATCCATAGCAGGCACTTCCTTCTCCTGAAATTTCGCAAGAAGATTCCGAAACAATTCTCTGCGTCAGGTTGTTTCCTTCCACCAGGAAGTCATCATACATGGAATTATTTGAACTGGAAGTGTTATAAGTTGCACATAAGAATTCCTTCCTTCCTTGGACTTGGTTGAGGAATATAACAACAACTATCACCTTAAGTATCATACCTAAAACAAGATAATTTCGTTAATAAATTGGGCTACTCAAATCTTTTTATGAATCATGGTAACAAGTGTTTTAAAATGATTGCTTTGGTATATGCAACAATTTTAAAATTCTATCAGGAACTGAATGGTTTTCAACTGTTTCAATGTTTGGCAATAGCATTTAAAACATAAATTTAAATTAATTTGGCAAGCCCTACTAGGGACTTAAATGTGGTCACTTTAATTTTATGAGACTTTTTACTAAGCATGGGAAAACAAATAACAGGTATTCCATTATAGAGGTATAAGAAATTGCAAAGCTTACTGTAATCTAAACAGAATTCTAAATAAATGTAAATGTCACAGGAAATGCCAATTTAAATGTCTAATTAGTTCAGCAAAGATCATCACACTAACTAGGAGGCATAAGCATTTTATCAGTCAAACTTAGTATAACTTTCATTAAAAGCTAACCAAGTGCTTTCAAAATTAAAATAACAAAAACTTATGCAATAAATTGGTAATAATCTGGTTCTGTTTAAAGTTCAATGCATGACCAACTTGCAATTTAAATTACTAAGTTTATTCTTTAAATCTTTAAAGTGCGCCATTTTAAAGGCACAAATACATCCCCGGACGAAAACATGACAAAAGATGAAACTAAAACGAATTTCTAGCAGCTGCCTCAATAATCAATCCCGATACCGCGATCTTTATAAGTGCTAATTAATCACTATTTACCCGAGACGACGTTGAATAACTATAAACAGTACGTCTAATCAAAAGGCATCTTTATATTAAAGCAGTTTATAAACGCCTAACTCATTGCAAACAATTTATAAAATCCGCAAGGCGCATGTCGAACAGACCTGCAAATCATATATTTTCATATAAACGAAAAATATCATTCTTGTTCATTGATAATTCAAGTCAAGATTTAAGAAAGTTTATATAGATAACTATTCATAAATAAAAATAGGTAGTTAATAAATATTGACTTTTTAAATAAAATTTTAAAATTTAATAATTTACCACTTATGTTTATATGTGTTATTATTGCTATAAGCATTTAAAAAAAAAAAGAATTTATCAAATACCAGCAAGTCAGCGTTAAGTCAGAAGTGGAAACTTTCCCATTTCGACTTTTCTCTTCCTTAAGACGTTAATCTACTTAAACCACTACAAAATAATGTTATGTTAAGTTAAACATGGAAAGGGTTTGGGTTCTGGTATACAAATATATAGTATTGAATTATACTTTTTGGTTACTCTTTCGGTTGATTTTTTTCGGCTTATTCATCTAAATTTATATTTATCCTGGAAAGCGAGGGCTCATTTCAAAGTCATAGGTTCCTTCGCCAAATTAGCCCGATGTGCGATATGGGGTGTCGTGGACCTGACAAAACACTAATCATATATTTAAATTTTTATTCGCTTATTCCATAACAGAGTCCATAGACGTTTTTGACCAACAAACCTGAAACAACTCTTGAGTGACCAACAAACCTGAAACAGACCTCTTGAGTGACCAATTCTGGTCCAGCCTGATTTATGCTGCTTTGAACTTTCCTCCTCTGCGGCAACGAAACGAGAAGCAAAAAAGGTCACCCAGGTTGAGCTAGGGTTTGATTTTGTAATTGTGTACGATGGAGTCTGCAGATAAGCGGGGACTTGCATCCCCGGCCCTTGGTCGACATTCCCACCAGTGGTAAATTTCTATAAATATCCCTGACCGTGACCAAGACTTAAACTGAATGCAACCAAATACTTGAAATCTATGCGAAGCCAGTCTGAAATTTAACTCGGCGCTCCAGCAACCATGAACTGATAATAATAATTCAATGAATGATAGCGCGCACGTATGATCTCCGCTTCGGACGCTTGCTGAGACGAGTTACTGTCTAAAAATCACTCTGGGTTGTCAACTACCTCAGCTTAGTTTTACAACATTGTCGATTATTTTAATCTTATTTTTATCACCCATCCACACGAGGCCTCCATGCAATGCTAGTTTTTCTAGTGCTTATAATTAAGGACCATGCAAACGCAAACAGTTTATTTCAAAAGGAAGACATTAAATACTTTAAAGATTAAAAAAGTCAAATCAGGTCACCAAGGTAAAGATTTTCTGTGTTTGGGACTGATGAGATTTTTTACCAGTTTATGGTTGAAATGACTAAGGTTTTCCTTAAGGAAAAACACGTAATGCTGAACAGAATAAAACGATAAGCAAGAATAATTCCAACAATTCATAACATTTCCCCATCGAAATAACTAATGAATTCATACAATTCCTTCTTCTTGGCCCACAGAATTAATTTGGTCAAAATTAGGAAAGTTTAAAATTTATAAAAATGGTTGCACATTAAAATGTCAATGAAATCAAAGAAAGCCCTTGCGATTACTTGGTGAAATGTAAATGGATTTTTTTTGGATTCATAAGGCCTAGTATTTTCACACATGCAAACTTAATCCAAACATTTCTAAAATATAAGAGTCTGCTTGTCTACCAAACTTGTATTGTTAGCATTATAAAGTTCTTCATTCATAAGACCACCACTCACAAGCTGAAGACCTTTTAACGGAGGCGAGACTTTTGATGGCATTTTGAGATGAAGTTTGACTCAAAGCTATGACAACATCATCTCTTTTCAAATGCAGAAAAACCCCAGGCAAGCTAATATTTGTGCGGATCATTTCATTTGTGCTGATGACAACATTTTGCCATGAGGCTGAAAGATTTATGCAAAATTATTAATTTTTCAAAGTTTTTGGTTCAGCAGTGACATAACATTCAAATTATTTCTTGAGATTTTGAGAAAGGTTTAAGATTGCTTAACAAAATGCTTAAATACGTATAGCTATTTTATAAATGTATCTACTATTTTTCTAAGGGCACTCATGACAATGCAAACCAGGTAAGAGAGAGGAAGACATAAAACTATCCAAAATGAAAAAAAGATGGATTTAGAAGTTAATGGTGATCAAACTGGACATCGACAATAGACATAGTAAACATGAAAATGTAATTATTAATTAAGTTAAGAATGGTGAACACTTATTACTTGACTTGCAGCTACAATTGCCCTCAAATGAAAGTTTTAATTCTTGAGTAATCTTTTCCAAAGGATAATTCCATGAGATTAAGTGAAAATATCCTTCTCTGGTTCTATTGAGCCAGTAACCTGAAACACAAAACTGCATTCCTAGTTACATTAAACAGCCACCAATAATTACCTGACATTCAATCATATTAGTCTTATTTATCTTACCCGTTCCATAATTTTTGCATGGAAACATCTAAACATTTAGTTTGAAAACTTAATAAAAATTTGACTTTATATTTTCTACAAATTTAGTAGATATTTTGAGTGTCATAAGTATCCATATCATATCTGAAGGTACCACAATCCAAATATTTATATATCCCCGCCTCCCTAGAACACTCTATGGCAGTGCAGGCTGGGTTGCAAACAACACATAATGGCAGTTGCCTTTTACTGCCTCAAGCAGGAACACATGGCTGAGCTAACTTGCATGCCAATGATAATAACAATAATAATGAAACATTTCACCAATAATAATATAATATTAATCAAATGCTGCAGCTGAAGGTTTAAAATGATGATTTACTGAATTCCTTGGAACATGCAAGCTCCACATCCTCTGAATAGGGCTCTGCCACATAAACAGGGCACTGACAGCCATCTGGTGCACTTCTGACAAATCTATGATGCAAGTGAAGAGGTGGGAGTGATTCTTCTTCTTTCCTCTAAAAACAAGTAATTTATTCAAATTAAAAATCAAACATCATTTAAATTAATTGGACATTTAGTACAAAGAATATCCTCAACATTGACACATGAAATCATCACTCATTTCTTCAATTTAGAGGGCAGTAGGAGTTACCTACCTTCACTGGTTCTGGACATTTTTGATATATCACATACTCCACAAATGTTGACAGAGCTATTGTCAAAGTAGAAATGGTTGTTCAGCAAAGACAGTTGAAACAATTCATCTGAAATTCTTGCAAATTATGAATGACCCAGAAGGTTGCAATATTATTATGACATAATGAACCCTGATGTTCAATGACAAGCATCAATTGGTTCTATTAAAGTAATTAAAATAATTATGAAATTACAGTAATATCTTAATTATCAGATTATATTTTGTACTAACATTTAGAAACTAGATATAAATAATACAGAAGGTAAGAATTAAAGCTACAGCTGATAAATAATAAGCAGATTGAAGAAGATGTGCCAACTTAAGTTGTAATAGTCAAAGACTTCAACTCTTGCAGGTTTGGTCTGAACCACAAATACATCCTGAATAATCTTGAAATGAAAGCATGTTTCCAGCTTAGTGATCTAAGAAAAAAGAAACAGTAAAGGTGTTTCAGTTTCTATGATTGGTAATCGATTGATTGATTGATTAATTGATTGAATGATTAAGGTTGATTGTGACCATTATGGGAAATGGTGAGTGCTAACCTCAGGAAAATAAAATGTTGCAGATTTCTCGTCAACTTCATAATTCATGAGTGAGATTCCTGCATGTTCGAGCAGCTGGCATTGAAAAAGATTCATTTACAGAAATGCACCTCAGGTGAGACTTTAATCAAATAAATAATTTAATTAATTAAATCTTATTTCACTGCCATCGAATCATCTCACTTATGCTATAAATAGTTCTCTCCAAAACACAATGCAACAGTTCAAAACTATCTTGTCCAATATGAAATAATAATCTATGAGATTAACTAAATAAAATTGTTGTATAAATAACCATAAAATATTATATAAATAAGCATAAAGTGAACTGTATGATAAAGCCAAATATTGGAGTTATAAGAAGTCAGCATAATAAATTCAATTGAGATTAAAAAGGACAAAAAGGGTTGAAATGCCAACAAAATCAAGAGACTCTTGATCTCCATGCCATCCAGTAGGAAAGTTGACGACCACAACACCCATGTTTGTTGATTCCCCTTGCCCATTGTAACTGAACAAATAAAATAACTTCTTAGCGATCAGTAACAACTGCAACACGAAGGAAGGGAAACCAACACAAAGCAAATATGGAGGATCATTTGCTTGCACGATTCCCTGACAGGTTTCAGCCCGACAGACACGTTGAAAACTGATATCCTGTGTTGGTCGCCAGTGAATGACAGCACATTCAGCTTTGAACCAGCCTTAATGTAATCAAAATGTTGTCCAAAAGAGAATTATGTGAAAACCCTAACCCTAACCCCTAACCCAGCACTAAAAAATGATGACATATAAGTACATGCATTCAACTTATCTTGTTTAAAAAAATGAGTTTATGAGTATATTGATATAATAAAATGAAAAAGCTGCACCTCAACAGAAACACATCCATCTCCTTTAACAGAATATTTCACTTTTCTCCTCAGCAAGCTACCCGTCTCAACTTTCTGTACAAGAAGTTTGTTGGTCGAGTTCACGACAAAAGGTGGAACCTTCCTCAGAGTACTGAATGTTACAGTAACATTCGAAGGACTTGAAACATGTTGTGCTAGTTTAGACAAGGCATTCAGGGCCACCACAGTGTCCTGAAGCAACAGAACATGGTTAAAAATTGCTAGGCAGTTTCACTCGGCACTTCATCTCGGACGAATGACATGATGCAATACTTTTGTAATGACTCAATTTATCAAGCACTGCATTACAAAAAGGAAGATCTTGTTTTACAAGTAGAGAACATAAAATCAATAATTGATACTCCATAGAAGTTTAACTTTAACTCATTAAAATGCAAACAACAATGAAGTTGATAAAATTAATCACATTCCAACAAATTAACAGCAAAAGAAAACCAAAATCATGATTACATCATTAGTGAACCAAAATAAAACCTGAGTGGAATAAAATCCTCCTTTGGGATTTCTTTTTCCTGAAAGCCAGTTCGCCATCTCAAGGAGTTGAGAGAAATCTGGTTGATTGTCGTTCAAGAGACTGAGCATGACATAGGAAGTCATCTCAATGTCCACTCCTATGTCCCCTTCTAAACTCCAATACACTGAATTTAATCATTAATAAATCATAGTGATCGTTCAAATCCAGAAATTTACCAAACCAGAAATGCAATAAAACTATGCTACATTTTACAACATTCAGAGTAATGTAACCTCCTCTGCTTTGGACTGATGCAGCTAAAACATGAGTCAGGAGTTGATTGTAAGCATCCATATATGATTGCCTGCTATTTATCACAAGTGAATATGCATACAATAGTAGAATGTTGTCGTAGAGGGCATTTTTTGATAAGGCTGCCAAACTTCTTTCAAGGCAGTTGTAGCCCTTAAGGACTGAAACATCCTGTTAATAAAACCCCTGTTTTATTAAAAACTTAATCATCATGTTTGTTATACAATATTTTTTCATCTGGTATTTCATTTAGCTTAATGATAAACGTTCAAATAATAACAATTAAAAAATTTAATAGGTAATAGTAATAAGTTTGTAACTGATATCATGGAACTTGTTCAACAACTACCAACATCCACTTTGAGACCAGCTTCAACAAGAGAAGACACAATGTAAGCATTATATGCCATTGATGGAACAACACCTTCATGCTCCATGTGACCCATCAAACTTCTTTGAAACAACTCACCAATCTTAAACAGAATATAATGTCTCGTAATATTACATAACATAACTTTTATATAGTAATATTACATAATATATCTTGTATATAGTAATATTACATAATATAACGTTTATGTAGTAATATTGCATGATATAACTTTTATATAGTAATTCATTAATTTCAAAAACTAAAACTACAGAGTAAATTTTAATAAAATATATTTAATTCAATGCTGAAAATACATAATAGTTCAACTGCATGGCCATAAGAAAAGCAGTGCTACATTGAATGGCTCATTAACATTGGCGTAAATAAAAAGTCATAACAACAATAATACTAATAGCTTAAAATGTTAAAACAATAATAATAGCAGTTTAAAATGTTAATTACGATGTTCGTCCAGGCAAATAAATAATTATGACGACATCACAAACCAATGGGAAGCACCCGTTATTGAACTGAGAGTTTTGGATAAAGTCGAGGCTTGAGTCAAAATGTTCAGGATCGATGTGGATGTGCTCCGAGGCTCCTGCAAGCGACTTGACAACGAATGCAGTCAACCACAAGCTGCCCTCGGCGTCCGATTCTCCAAAGGCGCTGTAGGACCCGTCGGCATGCCTGAATCGAAGCGATCTCTGGTAACCTGGTCGGTTGCAAGTTAATAAAAGTCATTGCACTAAACCAAACTACTAACTGAAAAATGAGAACTTAAGACCTCTGTGTTAAGTTGAGATTAAAATGCTACAACTTACCAACTTTCAGGTAATCCACTGCTTTTTTTCCAACATCTTCAGTCAAAAGATCAGACTTTTTGAGATAATTCAAAATGTAAATGTTTGGCACAAACTTCACCATGATCTGTTCCCCACATCCTGTTGGAAGACCTAAAACATTCTCAAGGTTTGCAAGGGCAGATGCCATCAAGTCTCCTGCCATATCAATGAATCAATCAGCCAAAGCTATCACTCCTGCATAATTTTCATTATCATCGTACCAGACACAGCTACGAACGATTTTATGGAATCCTTGACAATATCTTCACCAGATGGTAGAAGTAACATATCTCCAGATGCTAGAGATGGAGGAAATGACGTGTTAAATAAATTCAATCAATTCCACCTCAATTAGCCACCTGGAGCGCAGACATAAACACTCTGAATGATTTCCTCCTGTTTTCCTTCGGGCTGATTGAATTCAAAAAATCATTGGTTAATAAAAAAACACTAACAAAAACATCTGTTGGGCCAAACAAATCATTCTTAATGCTTATAATTAACAAAGATCATTATTTTAACATTGTGTGGCTTGTTCACCCAACTTTTTTTGAAAATAAGTTTGTTAAAGAAATGAGCCAACCTCTACAAGAATGGTGTGAGTGACTGAATCTTGAACATTAATGTCCGTTAAGAGATTTTCATCTAAGTTATGGGATTTGGCCTGAGATGAACAGTTTCCAATGAGGAAAGGAGATACATAAAGATGAAATAATTTAATTGCGTTAAATTTCCTTTCTAATGAATCAGTTTAAAACCTTGAAAAATAAATAAATTATTCACATGTATTGTCAAGTTAACTTCTCCAACTTTTTTGGCTCCGATTGTCAAATTAACAACTTTTGCAACTCCTCCACAAAGAGTGAATTCATTTGATCTCAATTTGAAAACATTCAAGTGGTTGCCATGTGAAATGTTCAGTTCGACCTTTGAAAAATTATGAGTTGCAAATAGGTTTATAAGCAATCGTAATACAAAGAAAATACCCTGATGCAGGTAGGTAAGTAGCTGTGGATGCTGAGAGGAACAATGGCCCTCTCTCCTTTGATGATTGAATAGGGGAGGTTGAGGGAGAGGAAAAATGGTTGAAAACCAGTGATTGAAAATTGCGGTGCCACGGATAGACCCGTCTCCGGTCCGACGCAGAAACCATTACCGGACCATTCGGTAATCGTGTGAGGCAAGGCTAGTGAAATGTCTTTTCCTTCATCACCCTCTCTATTTCACAAGTTAAGAATGGTAAACAATTAAATTAATTTCTCATTTATTGACAAAAAATATAGATTTAACAAATGTTTGTGATTTAGTTACATCTACCATTTAAATAAAAATTGACGATCGATTTGTTAAACCGATCGAAACTGAAATGCTACTTCACAATATTGTTAATCTGGCAAAGGAAGATTATGTGTCTATTGACGAAAGTCTTAAAAGTCAATTGCCCGCAGAAGGATACGCACGTAGAGGATGTAAAAACTCTAAATCTTTACCATGAAAGTTATTGCTGGCAGCCAAAAGATTGAAAAGCGATCGCGATATTGTAACTAGGAAAGCTAAGAAATCTAGCACTTACATTAATTTTGACTAATCTAACTATTTATATAAATTAAAAGACATATTTAGTGATGGCAGCAAATTTAAAAAATTTACCTCTGATCCTACAGATATTGGAAAGAAAAGGGCAAACTGGTTCCATTAACTCTTCTTTGTTGACAAGCAACAAAGTCATAAAAACCAGGATATTTAAAGGGTAATGCAAAAATTCATAAAAAGATGTTCCTCTTGGATTACATAAATTGATACTATTGATTAATAATGGATTCACTGACAATATGTTTGACTCTTGCCTCAATAAATATTTACATTTTAGATTTTCTCATCAAGACAGTTCCCAAAAGAAAGACTCTGCTCATGATATCAAGTTGTTATTAATTATTAGTATTAAGGAGCACTTGAGAACTCACCAGATTCATGTTAACTTCTTAATAAAAATATAGAAATTTTCTGCAATGGACAATGAATAAATGTTGTACTTCAAGACAACTATATGAAGCCATATTCATCTCTTGAGAAAAGACTTGTATTAATATACAGACAAATTTCAAAGATGGCACCTTATCCTTGTTTAATGGTGCTTCCATTCCCATTAATGCCAATTGTACAATGTACAATGATTGCACAAAAAACAAAGAATTACAGCACCAGTAATGTTGTGTCCACAACTGTTGATAGTTGCCCTTCATTTCCCGATCACGTGACAGTGCAGCCCCTCCAGAATAATGCGTCTGTCAAAGCTATTCATGATGGCGATATTAAAGACACCTCCAACAAAGACAGTGCATTAACAAATGAAACTTGTGAAGTTGTTCAAAAAACTGGAGGAGTCTCAGATATTGCAGGTGATGGATTGATTCATGGAGCTGATTTTGGTGTCACTCAAGGAGTTGTTTGGTTATTTTTGGATTTTTCCTCAGGGTAAGTGATGGAGCAAAAAAAAAAGAGCTGTCCTGCAGTTTTGGGTTGCATTTTGGTTTGAAGTTATATAAATTTCTACGAGTAACAAAAGCTACACAGAATTTTTATTTTCTGGATGACAATCCAAAAGTTTTATCATTAAGTTACAGATTACCCCTTACTTGTAAATATATATTTTGTGGCTTGCAAAAACTTAAACAATCTTATTCTGCTCCTATAATGTTTGTTGACCAATAAATTACAAGATGAAAATCAGTCTCACTCGATCTCAAAAAGCTCCCAAATCCATGACTCTGGGAAAAAATCTCGGAGCAGTGGCACCTGCGAAAATTCCAAGGACCGTGATGAGCTGCTCACGGTTAATGGTATTGGAATCATCTCCTCCTCCACTAGAAATAATGAAATGAAGAAATTTATCAAAGATGTGAAAGATTCTTCAACCTTTCTCACAGTTAAATGGTTTGCAAAACTCTTTTGAAACTTCAAAATCAGAAAGTATGTTCAAGTCTTCCAGCTGCAAAAAAATAATTGATGAGACCAAAATTAATAACAAACAACTAAGGGCAACCTGGAAAGCATCTCTGGAACCTGCAAAAGTAGGCCTGCCCCTGGGGTCCCAAACTGAAGCCAAAGAATTTGAGGGATCATCTATGTCACATGACCTTTGTGTTTTTACAGATTTTGAAGATTTTTCTACATCCCAGTGCTTTTGTAGCTTCAGAAGAAAAGAAAAAATGTGGATTGACTCTTCAAAGACATGGCTTAATTCACATTTTCCGTGAAATATGATTTGAATTAAATTCAAATTTCAGTTGTCTATTAAACAGATCTGTAAATTAGTATAAAAGTGCAAAAACATCTTAAATAATAACTCCACCAAACCTTTTCATAATTAAGATATTCAACAGGTGAGAGAGTTTCTATGCTTTTATCATATACACTGAGGGAACAGAGTGAATTTCCAGGGAAACGAATCTTCAACAATGTTTCCAAACCTGGTTGGAGTTTCTGAGTTGAGAAATTCACTTGCACCTGGAAAAGCATTCACAATCCACTCTGATACATGAAGCAAGATTCAACAACAAAAGATTCACGTGCTAACAAAACATGACAATGTTCTTACGTGATGTTTGGGTTTGTATTGAACTCTGAACTTGATCGAGTCAGCCACAACCTCACCCTGAACCTCCGTGAACAACAGAAAGGTAACCGTGCCAGTAACTCCTTGGAGGTCAATCTCCCTTTCATGTTTATAGTGATGGAACACTTGATTGTCCTCATGGGTGCTTCTCAATGTCTCTGCCTCAAAATGATCTGTTGATAAAGAATTCAGATATTTTGAATATCTGCAGTTTTGTTTTATAATTGTTAACGTGAAGTTTTTTTATCTCCAAAACATTGTATTACATTTAATTGCGCAATAATGTCTGTTACAGTATTTAAATATTAGTTTCCATTGCAGCGCACATCAATTTTTCTATTTTTGCATTAGTATGACTTGCAATAACTATTTCCATGCATTGGTTCCCAAGGATCGCACAATATGACATTGTAATAAGATAATTATCATTATCACTACCAATATCATTTTAAATTGTCATTATTACCAATATTAAAGTAACAATATGAAGAGCTACAACATTAGACACACTTCATACCACAAACGTTTGAAAATATGTAATAATGGCATTACCTTGGTTTCCAAAATTTAATGAAAAATTTCCAACTTTATAGGGCTGGCCTTGCGAATAAACCTAAATAGCAATGACATTGAAATGAAAATATAAACTATTAAAACATATTTCATCTCAGTTCACAAATCAATTTTAAATCTAATTAACTTTTTATACATGAGACTGGAATGCAAGGTTTGTCTTCAATTTCTTACATCATACATAAGCAGAATAAAATTCAGAATAACAAGATTAATGAAAAATTAACTATTTTTTAAAATGGTAATTGTGATTAACAGTTATATAATTATATTTGCATAATTACCACCCACTTAAATCAAGGAATTGAATGGTGTAACCAGTTATTGCATCACAATAATAATAATAATAATAATAATAATAATAATAATAATAATAATAACAATAATAACAATAATAACAACAATAATAATAATAACAATAATAACAGTAATGATAGTAAATACGTTCATTTGTAAAGTGCCATAAGCGTGAGCATCAGGGGTGCTTTGTCCTTCACTACTGTGGGAAAAGATGGGTGTTGAGGTTAGCTTTGAAGAGGCTGAATGAATCAGAGGCCCTGAGTTGTGGGGATAGGCTCTTCCATGTCTGAAGGGCGGAGAACTTGAAGACTTTGCTTCAAACTTGTTCCTCGGAATGGGAATGTTGAGGAAGTTCAAGGACTCCTATTTCAGATTCTTCGCATGTGAATGTGGGGAGAGAGTGTTGGCTAGGTAACGTGGTGTTCTTGCCATCAGAGCCATGTGTGCCAATGAGGCTATTTTGAATTTTATTCTTTGAGGAACTGGAAGCTTATGGACTGATTTAATTGTGTCAGCTAGTTCAATATAGCCTCTGAACACTAGAAGAGCAGTTTTGCATTGAATCCTCTGTAGTTTCTGGAGAGAAGCAGAGGATAGCTGATGAAGCAGGGAGTTACAGTAGTTAAGCCTTGACAAAATGAGATGACAGAGAGCTGCATTCACATCAACTATGAGGAGGTGCCTGATGTGATGTAGGCCGTAGTTGGTAGCTGCATGACTGAACTACTGTTGAGATGTGCTTAGGAGAGGCCTCTAGGGAGAGGGTGCTTTTGAGAGTGACACCAAAGAGTTTTATATGCCCAGTCAGTTGGATGCTCGTGTCGGCGAGGCTGGTGGAAGTTAGGCCCGGTTTTTGGAGGGACTGGCGGGTGCCTAATACCATAGCCTCAAACTTAGAAGGATTCAGCTGCAACTGAACAGATGCCACTGCTGAATTTTCTGGATGCATTTACTGGCCTTTTGTAGATCGGCCGTCGTGTTGATGAAGGAGACAGGCACATGAATGCTGGTGTCATCTGCATGCGGATGGTAACTGTATCCAAAGTTGGAAATCAAGTCACCAATTGGTGGTAAGTCGTGAAGAGAATGGGTCCAAGAACAGACCCTTAGGAGACTCCAACATATAGTGAGAATAGATCAGTTGAACTCTCACCTAGTTTGATAAACTGTTTCCTGTTGCGATACCAGCCATGAAAGTGCTGAGTTTCTGATGGTGAATTCATCATCAAGGTGATGGAGAAGGATGTCATGGTCAAAGGTGTCAAAGGTCTCTGATAAGTCAAGAGTGACCAGCATTGTGCCTCCGTTCTTGCTGGATGAGGTGATGTGGAATTGCCACAGCGATAAGCCGATCGATAGCTGCAGTAGTTATTATTTGATAAGAGATGAGGACGAATGCAGCACAAAGCAAGGCATTTGATTATTTTGGAGAAGGTAGTGAGATTAGAGATAGGCCTGTAGTTAGTGGGATTCAAAGATTGGTTGCATCTATGATTATATAACGTGTTTCCCAAATTTCGTCCATCGCTACTGTTTATTCCTGACTGTTTTAGTCATTTAACCTGGACATAAAGTGCTAGATTTTATGGATAACTTCCATATAAATGAACATAACTTTATGAAATTTTCAACAAGTTTGAAATATTTTTTTTGAAATATTATTTTATTTGGTTTTAAATAAATTTTGTTGCCAAAACACTGAAATTTATGATTTTTCTTGAGGACAGTCTTAATATTTCTATGTAAAAAAAAAAAGGTTATTTGTGGGATATGCACTTAATTCTTAATCAAAATGAAAAAAACTTACGAGCTATATTCTGTAAGGATATTGCACATTTCTTCTAAATTTGAGCTTTATACACTATTTTAATCTTAAGTTATTGGAAAAAATAGAGGCTGTCTTAACATTTTTTCTAGCACTTAATGTTCTTGAAACCTAGATCCCCTCAGATACAATCCCCAAGGCTGATTTAGCTCCTCCGGGCTACAACGTGATTCACTAGCATAATGGTGTCTCTACTGAAGGAAAAGGCAGCAGCTTGGCAGTTGTTGCAAAAGACAATCTTCAACAAGTTCCAACTGAGATTGGATGTTTTGAGTTCTTGGAGTCGCTCTCAGTTACAATAATTACACCAACATGGTCTATCTTACTCTCCTTTTTCTATTGCCCTCCATCATCTTCAAAATCTCGTTTCATCTCTGAACTTGAAACTCTGATAGACCAACTAAACAAGCAACTCTCCCCTTCTTACTTTTTCCTTACTTACAATTTCAACTACCCACTCATACCTCAATTGGATGATGAGTGGGCACAGACTCATTCAGCACATCAACTTCCCCACTCACAACTTGGCCAAACACTTGATTTTACCATCACTCCCTCCAACCAAACCATTTCAATCAAAGTATGTCACATTCTCAGATCATCTTCTTTTAGAGTTCACCAATTCCCATGTTGGATCTTCCTGTCAGTCAAGAATCATGTTCATCAACCACTGAAAAAAATAAACTGGGACGGCTTTTCCAATGACCTTGAAGCAGCATCAGTGACCCTACTGGCTGCTGAAATGGATATTGAGACCTACTCCTCATCACTTGATCAAGAGTTAACACGACTGATGAATATCCACGCATCCCTCAGATCTCTTAAGATAAGAGTAATTGGGTAAGCCCAGAATTGTCTCTCTGATACTGCCAGAAGATCCTATCACTGACTAGAAAGAAAGTACCAACGCACCAAATCGGCAACCATCAAGCAAGAACTTAAACTCGCCAGGCAGCTGTTCAACAAAATCGTGCTTCAATCAAGTATCTCAAGAGTGAGCTGTCCAGCATTTCATCTAATCCTCTGGCGTAACCTCAACAATGTATTGCATTCAAACACATCCCACAACATTCTCACTACTCAACTACTCTCAGGATGAATGTCGGCAGATGTCTTCCCAGTTTGGAACGTCCTTCTAGGAAAAAATCGATAAAATTCGCGCTTCTACTTCATCCACCCTCTCCCAGGCGGCTCCGTCCCCCTCTGTACCTCGCCTCCATAATGGCCCAGTGATGAGCACATTCAGCCCTTTAACATCTGACAAAGTGAGGAAACTGATCTCCTTATTACCTAACAAGTCCTCCCACTCGATGTAGTACCAATATCAGTCATTAAGCATTTCTTCTTCATCTTCTCTCTTGTAATAGTCAAACTGGCCAATCTTTCATTCAACAATTGCGTATTCTGTACCACTCAAAAGATAGCATAGGTGCTGCCACTCTTAAAAAACCTGACCTAGACCCACTGAATCACATAATTATACATTAGCTAAAGCTCTTAATTTTGAAGAAAGCACAACAATAATCCTCACCACGTATCTGAATAAGGCCTCTCCATCGATGGATGGGACTTTTTTGACCAAGGAGAATGTCAAATGGTATGGCTCCACATTGGCAAAACCATTTTTGTCACAGTTGTTTGCCACACCTAAATAGCTGGAGTTTGGCGAAATCCACCTTCTCAGAAATAAGTCTTTGCTCAGGTCAAGTAGTATGTAGGGTCTTTCTGGACCAACCTTAAGTGAATTAAAAATAAAATTGCAAGCAAATCTTATATCAACTTTAACAATATGATAAGTTTATGAAGACATTAGTTAACTCACTCTTAAGGAATGGTAAGTGAAATTCTCAGAAACAATGGGAGGTATGGTAACTGGAATGAAACCATCTTCATCAGACACCACATCTCCCAACTGGCCTCCATTTCTATCATATATGGTGAACTTTACTCCTTTTGCTTTGACATGATCATCAAAGTAGGTTTGAATCTAGGAGAAATTGTAATTGAATTCACTAGAAAATAAAATAAAATAACTTTAGTGGTCGTTACAAAATGTTTACTAACGAAACAATGATAAGCTATGCCAGGTTTCACGTAGTCATTACAAAATGGAGAAAATTTCAAATGTATGGCTTTGTAGATGGGAGTATTGTGAGAAATAGTTCTGGATATTCCTGCAGATTTATTAATTATTCATAAAATGATCAAATGTCGGCGAATGTTAATGCATGCCACCGCATACCTGTTTCTTTTTCAATAACTGTTACTAAAACATCGAGACTCTGACTGAAACGAAATCCAAACGTGATGGTTTCGTAATTGAGCAGATTGAGTTCAGTGCATCCATCACGATCCAACTGCAATTAGCGCTTGATTGTTAGAAATGCTGCAACTGACATTCTTACAATAGACATTAAACATCTCCAGATGTTTCAAAGACACAAGTTCGTTTAGGTAACAATTTCTTTTTAAGTGAGTGAAGTTTAAAAAGTGATGAAAATGTCAAACATTCTTCAAAATAAGATCCTCACAAGCAATCTCCACCACCATAATAAAGTTTAAAAACAAATTACTTACCAAAGCTTCAAATCCAATAAGAATAAGAATGATTTATTACAAATTGTTACTATGAGATAATATGATATCAATTATGACAATAGCAATAATAATCGATGATTGTTAATAATAGAATGTCCTAATTAGCATGTAACGATGGCAACGATGACGACCTCCCGAACATGCTCTGATCCATCAGGCAACTTGAAAAAGGCTTCACCTGCCACAGGCTTGTTGTAAGTATACCTGTGTGTTTTTGTGTAGTGTTATTATGACAAGCTTGTACTAACAAAGGCAAAGGAATAAATGAACTATATCATGTCCTTTATGTCAACATTTTTGTATTTCAAAACCATTTCCATCTCAAAGAAACTTAATGTTAAAATATATAATGTCCATGAGTCCATTTTTCCACATTTTCTAAATTTCTAAATATATAACCCCCATGACCAGCCATTACTGATGACTTCTAAATGGATTTAATTAAAATAACGTGCCATCGCTCACCTAGCACATGCTTTGTAAGAGATGTTCACGCCGTACGTGAATTTCAAATATTTTGGGTTGCTCTCCACACTTACTGAAAACTTTGGGAGTACTGGAATGATTCAGAAGCAATAAATTAAATCGATCATACAAACATTCGGGAATGTGCACTTAAATATGCAATAATTAAAACTTAATACGAACCATATTGCAAGACTTCGAACCGTTTCGTTTTTTTGGTGTAAGGAGTTTCCGCAACAAATCCCCAACTCCCGAGTCTCGGGTCCGAAGACAAAGGAAATTCGAAGTCGTAGATGCCTGGTGTGCAAAAAAGCAAATAATGTAATTGAGGTGAATATTTAAATGTAATTATAATCAGTGCAACCCTCTAAAAATACTAATAAATTCTCGTCCTTTGCAATTTAGGCCACTTTATTGTAACTTTGATTTAAAATTATTTGTTGGAACATTTCACTCACAAATCAATTTATTGGAAAAAGCATGAATAAGGTCACAAAGCTTTGAGAAAAGAACCCTGCAGAAAGTATCATTCCTACCAAATTTATTGTTTTCAAACCTAATTTTGAGATGGGATTAAGCCACTGGCCCACAACTGTGTTCTTGGAATCAGTGATTTGAGCCTTTATTATCTGTAAGAATAGCATAATGAATACAACAATGACAATAATAATATTTGAGTGCAAAAGTGCAAACGTGCTATCCACCTGGTTATCCTGTGGGTGCAAATCTCTTTCATCCAATGTCAAAGCTCGGATTCGAACTGATTGAAACAATTATTTTGTCATTCTTAATTCCCACCATAATTTTACAGCTTTAAAGAAACAAATAAAGCAAACATCTTGTAAAGCAAGAACATTGTATGTATCGAAAAGATAAAGAGTATTTATGACTCAAATATACATTAACAGAAGAAATTACATTGAAATAATTTGACCTTTATCAGATGGTTTGTAGAAAGGTTTATCAGTCTGGATGAATATATAGCTCCTCTGTGAAATCATAGTAATTGCAAGATCTTTCTGGAAAGAATATGTTTCATTGGAATTGGAAATTGTGACTTTAAGATTGAATTCTGAACAAGGATTTTCTGGTGAAGGCACTTGATAAATAACTGAAATTTTGAAAATTAGAGCAGCTTTTCAACTCAACTGATATTTTACAGATATCATATTATGCAAACTTAGATCATAATAAATTCATATATTTTGGAAATGGCTGCAAAATGCTGTTATGAGAACATTGATAATGATGACTATTTAGTCAATGTCAATTTAATTTTAAAATTGTTTAATTTTATTTAGTGTGTTACCACACTCATCTATTTACTAACCGTCACCATCTTTGACTTGCCCATAGTCAAAAACCTGATGATAAGAATCCTTGCAACGATCACCTGTTGACAATTCAACTCTGATGAACAGATCAAGAAGGCTGGTATTGTCAATAAAATTTGAAACCAGAAGAGGGTTTGTGACATTTTTTGTCCATTGTTTCTGTGTTGAGACCACAAAACCTCTGAAAGATTAGGTATATCATCAAGTTCAAAATACATTTTAATAATATCATTTTGTACAATTTTCAGAACAGAACAACTTAGTGGTTCATGATTTGAAATTGTCAAAATAGAAAATAAAAAGCCATATCTCAATTATGCTCAAGGACATTATTTGAGGAATTGGTATTTCTGTTGCCCTCTTCAACATTTTCAATGTTGAGGCATGAAACCAAAAAAGTAATATGCTAATTTATGAAAAATTTTCCCTTCCCCAGGAAATAGCTAAAATGGCGTTCCTGTTTTTCGCTTAGCGATTAAGAAGTTGACCCCCTTTGAATTCTCAAGAATAAACACTTTACATTAGAAAAATATCCCTGTTTGGATGATTCGCAAACGTTCAAGTTCGCAGAGAAAGGCAATCAGTACGAGAATTGGTTATCACATTAAGATTTTATCAAATCATTATGTTCCGTTTTGATACATTTAATCGAATGATCAACTAGCGGTTACTTTAAGGAGTGCGCTCCCTTCCAGCTACATTTTTCAAATCCTAACCTACGAGACTGATAATGGTAATGATACGCAACGATTGAATGCTAATCATTTAGCGATTTAATCGAACATACAAGTCATACAAACCTCGTATTACTCTGGCAATCAATAAACGCTGAAAGCAAAATAAGGCAGCAGACGACTCCCAATACTTCCATTATTCTTACGAGTCAGACCTAAGAGACGTCCTCTGCTTTAATTGCTGTAGAACATTGCATTTTATTAAGTTGTAAAAGTTAAACACTTAAATACTCTTACAAATCATTACCTGAAGTTTTATGTATCCGCCACCTCCTCCAAACAACTTCTAAGTCACTTTTGGCAACTCATGCCTCAACCCGGACAAGATGCTAACTCGAACAAGTCGAACTGTGGACCTCAAAAAATATGCAGGCTTTGATGATGCACCTGATTAAAGGGAACACTCAGTGTGGAATAATTTTCTAGCTACCAACTGTTTCAAATTAAAGCTCCGTCTCGAGACCGTTGCTTTTACCTCGACTAATGAAAGTCACTTTGGAAATCAAGTTACTAATTAAAATAAATAAAAATGCATTAAAATATCTAAAATTAACCTAAGTAATATTTTCTTTACAAAAATCGAGTAGTGAATGAACAAAACACGATCAAGATCGAATGAGAAAAGTACGAACTAAGGGTCAGGGCCGCCAGGAGAGGGTGCTGGAGACAGGAGAGGAAGTGCCCAATGGCCCGGCAATTGTTTTGGTTTTGAAGTATTACAATCATGACATTTTTTGATTTTCCATAACCGAACTGACATAAAATTATGTGCCTGTAGCCGCTGTGCCTAGCAGGGAGTTATTTACCCCTCCGTAGGGCTGCACACTAGAGTGGGTAGCTAAGTAAAATATTTTGAATTAAAAATTCCAGACAATGAAAATAAGTGATCCATATTAAAGAGAATAATTAACCAAAGTTAGATTTTTAAATCGTTATTTTCTAGCAACTTTTATTTAAAAATAAGATCGAGTTATCGTGTGTTTTGCAAATCTGCGCGTGGAGAGATCTGCTAAAATCAATTATTCGGAACACTTAAAAAATGTAAAAGCATTGGGGATGCTGCTGAATGTCTTATGATTGTTAAGATCCATTTTTTTTATATTTGGTCCTGGTCAACAAATTACCGGGTCTCTGGGCACTTATCCCCTCCCCTCCCTCCGCTGTCATCGGCGCGTCTTATACATGGTGAAATAAGGTATGCAACAACTTCGGTTTTTTTTTTAAAGTTGCGACTTGTCTGTACACGAAATAAATTTTGAAAGTAATATATTTTATTGATCATTAAATCATTAAATTGGAAAAGGGAAATGCTCGCTCCTGGATTTTATCAAAATACTAATATAGTGTGTCACAATACTAACAATAATTTGGTGGCTAGGGATCCAAAGCAGACCGACTAATTACGAGAGCAAGCGCCAAAGGCAGGGTGACGCTCGCGCTCGGGGTTTTTGGATCCGTGCCAAGTTCAAAAATTAAATTTAAAAAACTTTGCTCCCCCTACAAAAACTTCTGCAAACGCCCATGTACTACATAGTACTACTACTTGCGTATTTCACTTATAAGCGATTTTCGAAAGTTGGCGTTGGGTTACGTTTAAAAATTAAACAGAATTAATCCTTTTTCATAATTACCTGTTGCCTAGGGGCCCAAAATTTCTGTCGGACACCGACTAGGGTCGGAGTTAATCGGTGCTGGAATTATGTCGCATCTCCTCTCTTCATTAGAAAATCTAATTCCTAAGAATTCCTAGGGCTGATTAAGAGAAGCAAGATTTTCGGAAATACTTTTACTTCGTTACTTCGTCCGCCACAAAGCATTACAAAGTAACACAACTAAACAATCTTTAATGCGATTTGTTTAACAGAATTACATTAATTTTATGGCGAACTTTTAAATTCTGAATTAAAGAGTTTACCACACCGAAAAATTTAGAAGAGATATAATGATAATTAACATTCATTTGGATTTGGAAAGACGAGAAATGTTTAAGTCTTGAGAAAAATTTTGCAGCAAGCTCTTTTGAGCCATAAACCTGAAAAGAACCGAAGCACTTCAAATTTCACTAAAGTGGTAAACTCGTGTGATGAAATGTCGCAAATATTATTAATCTTCATCGAAATATCCTGCTATAAAATGGATGATCTATCACGATCAACATCATTGTCACTCTCCAACAAATTTTTCAATCGGTTTTGTGATTTTATACGAAACTGTAATCCACAAAAACCACAATGAAATAAAAGATCCACCCATCACAAGACATATAATAATTTGTTAATAAAATGAGCCTACATTCTTTTAAATCTGTAAAGGTTTGATGCGAAATAGTGGCGCATCCAGGGTTCTAATCCCCCAAAAATTGCTAAATAAAAAAAAATGGATAAATAAATTTTTAACTGGTTTTAATTATCGATATCTCAATATTTAAAAAATATGATCAGTATAACATTAGAAAAATCATCTCTGAAAAGATAAAAACTTAAAAAAGGTCTTCAAAAATCAAACCACCTGAAAATATTCTGGGTGCGCCACACATGTGAAATCAACGAGCTTGAAAATAACGCATTTAGCAATTGTTCAGCTCCAGAAACGTTCAAAACTCTCAACATCCATACGGAAATTCAAAATCCAAGCTATACAATATAGTATAGAATAATTTGTGAATTGAAGAAGCCTAAATTCCTTTGCTATTTTTATATTATGCTACATTAATTTACGTTATATTACAAAACGTAACAGTAACTTCTCCAGGACTATCCATTACAAGTTTATTGAGGAAAACACTTTCATTAGTGTGAATGTTACTACTTAGTTAGTAGTAACAGTTTGTAGTTTCAACAGTTTACACATTAGTTCAGACAGTTACGTTTGAAACATGATGGAATGATGTACGATCACAATAATAGAGCATAACGATAACGATTCAGAATATGATTAGAGTGGCGTATGTTCAAACAGAACTTCAAGACCACTAATATTTCTTGAGATGGCGATCAGAGGAATGAGAAGGAGCGGCGCGCCGAGGATGACGACTGTCATATCTTCTACCACAACATTGATGAAAGCGAAAATCCTTGAAGACTCCAGCTCTTCGGAGTGATTGTATAAGCCTGCATTCGGGTTTCACGGACAAATTCAAATTCAAACTCATTAGCATATCGTATGCTATTGACCACGTCGAGCAGTACTCATAACAGACAACAAGTGAAAACAGACCGGCAAAATGTGAAACTCTTGATAAAACTATTTTATCGTTAGTTAGGAGAAATCCAACACAGAAATTACATATCCAATGGTGTAATTACAGCCGGAAATAACACTAAAACCGATGAAAAACTCTAGGAATAACGAGAAAAAAGGCAGAGACGGCCGTACGTTCAGCGCCTGTAAAAGTTTATTATAAGATGGTTGACGAAATGCTTGACAAAAGCAGCTTCAGTACTTTTTACTTTTAAAGTAATGAAATGCTGATACTTTTTACTTTTACTTGAGTACATTTTTTAACAAAAACTTTCACTTTTACTTGAGTACATTTTTTAACAAAAACTTTCACTTTTATTTAAGTACATTTTTTAGGTGTTACTTGTACTTTTACTTAAGTACTGAAGAGTAGTATCTTTTACAACAGTGAATATCATTACAACACTGAACAACATTAAAGTATAGTGCTGATGGATTAGCGGCAATCAATTAATTTCACACTAAAGACACGTAAGCAAAGTAGACTTGTAATTTAGTTATCGAAACTTACAATATATAACATACATTTCCGCAGTTGTTGGAGTTGCCAAACATTATTCAACTACATTTTAAGTTTTCGAAGTAAAATTCAAACGCTAACATCGAATTACATTGGCTCGAACATCGCTTCTGATCTACAATCAATTCATTCCACACTTTTCTCCAAATCAGCCGAATATTTTTTTTTGTTTCATTACTTTCTCTAAAGAGCCACACATACCAACCCAGGTCTAGCATAATCGACACCCTAGTTTTAAGACTTAAATGAATTCCAAGCTCTTATTGTTGACCAAATTTCGATAAACGCTTAAATGCTTCGTAGGTTTGCATGGTCACATGTTTTACGTCATTATCGAAGAAGCACCCACATTATTTTATGCTACCTATAGTTGAACATGAGGGGATCCGACGGTTAGCTGCCTATTTTTTCCAGATTGTGATTCCACTTACATAAGCAGTGAACATGACTAAATTATGTTGCAAATAATCTGATTGTCAACATTTACGTTAGTAAAAACTAGACGTTTGTTAGGCTGGTAGGTTTTTTAAATATACATTATGTAATCATATTTAGATATTTTGCTACCACTTTAAGATGCAATTTTTTTAATTTGGAAAATTTATTTTGGATCAATTCAAACAGCTGAGGCCACTTTGAACATTTTTTAAATAAAGACAAAAACTTTTTATATAAATTTATGTGTGAATATGACTAGATTTTATTTTGACTCTAATGTTTGAGTTTTAACCAAATTCACGATCTTTAAATAAATAGTTCAGATCAGCAAAGCGTGGTTGGTCGGCGTTGAAAGGTTTGGTTTGTTTCTTATTTAAGTGAGTTGCTGGTTGAATGGATAATGATTACTAGAATAAATGTTTATCTATTTGCTTAGCTGTCGGATTTGTCGGATTATTTTCTGACCATAGCACGTTTCATTAACAGAGATTGCATCATGAACGGCCTGGAAGAACAACTTAGCAAAAAGTAGGATATTCGATTTAGTGACAGCCTTTTTTTGACCATGAAATTTAGTTGAAAGAATTTATTTTTGTTTGAGAATTAATAGTTATATTTAAAGATGGATTTCTTAAAATCTCAAATAAACTTTTTCGTTTGTATATATTATTTATTCTGTCTTCTTGGCCATGTTTTGTGTTATAGGTGCTTACAATGCTAATCCAAATATCCTAATGAGGTGGCCTAAATATCTTAAAATCATTGGGTCAATATGTGGCAGTAAGTCTGGTGTTAGGCCGGATATAAAAACATTAAGATGGAATGTTAGATTGTCTGTTGTGATAGTTGTTCTTAGTGACAATTAAATTCTTTTTCTTCTGATATGCATTTAAATTTGTGGACAAAGAATTAGATCTTTGGATTAAAGATAAAAATAAAGACTTTTCTGCATAATCCTTGAAAAATATATAATGAATGTTTCACATCCAGTGAACAGAAGAGAAGACTGAAGGCTGAAAAGCTGAAACAAGAGAAGCAGGACAAGTTGCAAAAAGCTGAGAAGCAGGTGGCAGATGAAAAGAAAACAAAGTTGGATGAGGCTGAAATTGATCCAAACGTAAGGGACATTTTCACATGAGTTTGTTTTCATGATGCATTCTTTGGGTATGTGGTTGTGCAGAAGATCATAAATGAAAACATATTGTTGTGGATGTAGGAACATCATTTTAATATCATTTCCTCTTTGCAGGAGTACCTTAAGTTAAGATTGGCTCACATCTCCAATTTGAAGGAGACTGGAGAGTCTCCTTACCCTCACAAGTTCAATGTCACAATTTCTCTCAGTGACTTCATTGAGAAATATCAAGACCTGAAAGAAGGAGAACACCATGAAGATATT
>MPNW01000634.1:131512-154706 GCA_011800805.1 Hirudo medicinalis | reverse complement strand
GAAGCCATGTATGTAGATGAAACTTTCTGCACTGCCCTTGAATATGGTCTTCCTCCCACCGGAGGGTGGGGCTTCGGAATTGACAGGATGGCCATGTTTCTGACAAACTCCAACAACATCAAGGTGTGTTGGAATCTCTAGCTAAATTTATTAGGTCACTCTAAGTCTTAAGTTAATGAACTTCTAAATGCAGTTTTGAGTTGTAAATGATTAATTAGTTTATTTACATTTGATTATCAACATTTCCATCATTGCAGGAGGTCATTTTATTTCCTGCCATGAAACCAGATGGTAACAAGAAGAAAGAGGAAGCAGTCAGTGAGAATGCTACCAACCATGAATAAAAAATGAACCTTATGTTAGACATGGTGGCTAATTTCGTCAAGAAAAGCCACCCTTAAAATATTTTTTGTCATTTATTGTCCAATAATGCTTCGGAGCAAGTTATCAAACTCTCAACTTATCGTGTGAAGCCTTCTTTACTTGTTTGCAACTATGAGGAGGTTTAAGATTTTAGACTAATTTAATTTAGGAACAATTGCAAACTAATGGTTTGATCACATGATCTGTTTTGAAAATAGCTTACGCAAAACGAATTGCGGAGAATTTTTTGTCTGGAAATCCCATAGTGAGGTTAAACTGACGTCAATTGCGTTGTGGGCACGAAAAATCTACCGACAGACTAAGTAGTCTTTTTATTTATAAATTAGCCTGCGACGCAGAAATGTCAAAGAAGCGAAAAAAAGAATTTCAAGATTAGATGGATGAGCAAGAAAGCCCGAACGGTTTCTGCAAGCTCTATAATTTTGTTTCAACCTGCGTACGATAGAGATGTTTCCAATAGTGCACTGAAGATAAGAAAAATGTGGCGGCGCTGTTGCTGATGGTGCTGATCTGGAGTCAGGTAGTGACTGGTGTCGGATCAGCTCCCCGACTGATGTCATCCTCATCCTACTATAAGTGGATCACAAAAATGTCAAATGGATATGTGTGATATCTGTCAAAATTATGGGCTCGCGGTAGTAAGGTAGTGAAACCGAAAAAGTATGGGTGAGAAAATCGCTTCCACTGTCTGCGAGCCGCAATCGGAGTAAGCTTTTAGGACGACTAGAAATGTTCATGGGTTGTGCCCTTGCATGGTTTCGGTCGTACCTGGTCGTACCGATTGTTCCTTCTGCGTCGGTGGTGATGAACTAGCATCGTCCTCTACTTCTATAACATGCGGAGTACCCCAAGGCTCCGTTCTGAGCCCACACCTTTTCACGATGTATAGGCTGAGCTTGAGAGCGTCATTCGGGCACATGGACTCCATTGCCATACATGCACTGATGATACGCAGGTATACGGTGCACCCCGACCGTTGGCTAGCATCCCGCGATTACAAAATCCTGAATAACTCCCTGCTCAGACTTCCCATTTTTGTGGAGAGTATGACCCTTAATTTTATATAATCAGAAAAGTTTGTTAATATTTAGTTCAATGCCTAATTATATTTGTTGTCTTTGTTTTGATTTAATTTGGTTACCCTAAAATTAAAATAATACTTGAACGCGTGGATTCTCTCCTGGACTGCATCAAACCACCGCTTTGATCACATTCAAACTTTAACAAAGTTGTTTTGAGAATGGGCGAACATGATGATGATTTTATGGAACAGGCTTTTCTAGTCGAACTAGGCGCAGATGAATTCGTCGATTTGGACTCATTACCGTCTTGTGGTATGGAATATCTCAAGAGAGTTATGTTCGTTTTAAATGCATTCTCTTTATTTACTGTTTACATTTTTGTAAGGGGTTCAGTATCATTTACATTAAATGAATGGTCGCAAATATTTTGCAAAAACATTTTTGGCTTTTGTGGTGATTCACCCTGTTTAGCCCATTATTTATTTTCTAAAGAGTGGAAGCCAGGCAATGTGAAGAAATCAAAGTAGCAAAATTTGAACAGAAATCTTGTTGCGATATAAAGACATTTCCATCAATGGTTAATTGAAATCTGTTAAATATTTCTATAATCAATGATTGTTTATATTAATAAAGTCACAGATTAGCCAGTGGAACAAGGATAAGGTGATTAAAAAGCAAAACCTCTAAGCAATTGTATCACTCACATAGCCAATGAGAATTGTTTAGACTATTGAATGTTTCCAAAATAATAGCAGTATTGCAACTTGATATGTTTGTTGACAATTCCATATAAAATAAGTTAGCAAATGTTACAAAACAGTTATTTCAACATCCTGTGGCTGTGTGCATACTTAAACAACAAATCTTTTTAGATGACCAACAGTAAGGAGAGTGCACCAAGTGAATTCTGCCCAAGTCTTGAATGGCAACAAAAACAAGAAGCAGAATTTTCCAGTGTGAGACAGGTAGAATGTGGAATGCCTTGCAGTTCCGAATCTATGATTTAATTGTTATGCTTTATTTTTATAAAGAAATTTTACAAGCACAGACCTAACCTGGCAAAGAAAAATCTAAAATCACAACTTGTAAGTTTTATATTAGATCTTGGATTAGGGTCAAACTTGAGCTTAATAATTTGTTCTTACTTTTTTTTTTGTATTCATGTGCTAATGAATAATTTAATTTTAGCCACCAAGAGATGACGAGAGGGCCTGGCAAGCTTTTTGTTATGGAAGTCTTGGGGGTGATGAGGGTCATTCCCCATTGTTGAGTATCGTGGCTCACTTCAACCAGGTGAATATTTTGTATAGGCTAATGCATAATTTTTTTTAAAACATGGATTTGGATTGTTCAAATTATCTTCAATATAAAATGAGTCTGTATAACATACATGATAGGTTGTATGTGTCATGTCTAATGTTTTGACAAAACCTTTTTTATGAATTTAAGTCTGACAAATTTATTCCTTTGTCAAACAATAACTATAAATTTATTTTGGCTAGCTTTCATATTTTGACCAAATGTCAATATTATTTGGAATCAAACAATTATATCAATATTATTTCTAATCAAATAATAATATCAACATTGCTTTGAATCCAGCCTCTAGTTCAACAACTTCTCCAATATCACAGTGAATGGATGAAAGCACAAGAATTTTGTTTGGGACTGGTAAGCCTTCAGAACAGCAATAAAATTTATTTCAACATGTTTTACTAGCCCCTACTCAAGCAATGGTTATTTTCCTCAGGGAAGTTGGCTTTATAGCCTGCTGGTTTGTCTGGAGAAGCCTCTGGACCCAGACACCTGTTCTGTTCTCAGGGATGTTGCCAGGTCATGTGCAGCAGTAAGAGCCGAGTTGGTTAGTTTCACAGTGGGCAACAAAATGAATTAAACTCCAAAAATTAATAAATTTTTGTAAACAGGAATCTCCTTCAGATGAGAGACTGGGCTCCCTCAACCTCATCATATGCTTAATTGCTAGATATTTTGATCAGAAAGATTTGGCAGATAATGAAACATGATCCATTGTATTAACTCTTTTATATAAAATTTTATGAGAAACATTTTGCCTCAAAGCTGATCTTCCCATTACTGCTATTTTCAAGATTCAGCAACAGTGTGCAGCTCAAGCTCGCGTTCGATTCATTCATGGATTTTGATTTGTTTTATTTATGCAATTGGACACGCATTGGCGCATGACTTATCACATGTTGCATAAAGGTTACTGGCACTTTATTTAACATAACATAAATTGATAGTGGTTTAAGTAGACTCGTCTGTGTGATAAACCGGTCCTATTTATTAATGAAACTCCTGAACTCCTTTTTAATGAAAGAAAAACACGTCAGAAGATGTTTTGTGAACGTAAAAGATTTATTTATGAGGCATACTGCAACAAAACATTCTTAATCTATTTTTCCATGGGGTGAGCCAAACCATCAGGTAGCTAAAAAAAAAAATGAGGCAAGACTATCCCTTGGCACTGAAGACGATCAGAACTCAACAGCAAATGGAAAATATGGGGCATTCATATCCCTTGGCACCAATTCCCTGGAATGTCAAGGATATTTATTAAAATGTACATCAGCAATTTTAAAGTTTCATGTTGACTTGCCCATCTCTTTCAACCATGGGAAGAATGACTCTCTTATCCTTGTTGAGTGCTGCAATCTCCCTCATATTGTCATCATCAAGCTCAAAATCAAAGACCTGAGATTTTTCTTGGATGTACAGATGATTTATATGATTTGAAATATGAGAATAAAAAATTGACCTTGAAGTTACTGATAATCCTTGAGCTTGTGGTGCTTTTTGGAATGACAACTATGCCTCTCTGAATGAGCCATCTGAGCACAATTTGAGCAGGCGTCTTGCCGTACTTTTCTGAGATTTTCACAAGGGTTGGATCATCCAGAACCTTCTCTTGTTTCAATGGATCCACCCTTTCAAAATGTTTCAGAATAATGTAAGTGGCGAGTGATATCGAATGTAATGGCAAAATGAAACCGTTCTTCGCATCAAACACTAACTAAACTTTGAGTTTTTAGTAATACAGTAAAAATGTTACCAGGGCCTGTTGGGGGATGCAAAACTGCTATATGCAGTCATTACAATGTCCCGTTGTTTGCAAAACTCCAACAATTTCTCCTGCTGCAGGTAGGGATGCACTTCCACCTAACATATAAAAGAATGTTAATACTCACATTACATTTAATTAATGTGTTACCAGTCTTACCTGGAGTACACTTGGTCTTACAGAGGAACATCCGATGATCTCATCAATCTGAGCACTGTTAAAGTTTGAGATTCCAAGCTTCGCACAAGTCCAAGTGACACACATTTCTCCATTTCCTGTGGAGAATTAAAACCACCTTATCACATGAAAAGATCAATTCAGAAATAAATTACAAATACGTTGTTTAGATGATGCAATTTAGGTGTGTTAATTTGCAATAGTACTGCTTGTAAGCCTATTTTTGGCAACTACCTCATTTATAAATTCAAATTTTCAAGGGGTCCCAAGATTAAACAAATTAATTACAAGAACACTATTTACATTTACTTACAAACTTCAATGGAATATTTATGCCAACATTTTTATAACACCAAAAAGTGTTATGTGTGCCAAAAATGTTTCAACAGCTGATAAAATTGGAATTGTAAAAGATTTAAATAAAAAACAAATTCTTCTTAATTCAAGTTGCTAAAATATATAATTTTGACTAACTTTCCAAGTGTCAATGTAGTTGATGTCATCATAAATCAGGTTGCCTTTGTCATCTTTAGGAAAAACATCATCTCCTCTCTGTTTGAAAAAATGACAAAACTAGGTAAATCGAGCTTAAATAAATGAAGCACTATCTCAAACCTTGAATGCAATTGGCCAGTGAATTAAATAAAGGTCCAAATACTCTAACTGCAGGTTGTTCAAGGATTCCTGCAATGCAGGCACAACATCTTCTGGATGATGCTTAGTATTCCAAAGCTATGAAAGCAACTCGAACAAGTAAGCATTTCATGTTGTCAAAACGCGCTCATTGAATTTATTTTCCAAAGTTCACCTTGCTAGTTATAAACATCTCCTCCCTCTTTACAATATTCAGG
Organism: Hirudo medicinalis; assembly: GCA_011800805.1. Lineage (NCBI taxonomy): Eukaryota > Metazoa > Annelida > Clitellata > Hirudinida > Hirudinidae > Hirudo > Hirudo medicinalis. Next base: position 149,193 of record MPNW01000634.1, on the reverse strand, counting down.
TCAATGCAAGTTTTCAAAGCAAGGCCAATCTCTTTCTCATTTCCATAAATATATGCGCAGTCAATGTGTCTATAACCCGCTTTAATGGCTTCATTGACAGCATTTTCAACTTCTCCAGGTTTGGACTAAAATCATAGCACTGCCGTTAAACTAAAACAAACTAGAAAATGGAAATCACATGATCCAACCACAAATCTAAACTATAATGCAGTGAAATCTAGTTAGGCTAGATTATACATTCAATGTCAAATACCTGCCAAGTTCCAAGACCAACAACCGGAATTTCACAACCAGACGAAAGCTTCAACGTAGCCATGAAACTGTGCAGCCGGCGAATGTTATATAATTGGAATGTTTAAATGCAGTGGAAAAAAGTCGTTGAACATATCCCTCCCCCAACGATCTTAAATTTAGCATTTAAATATTTCAATAATAATAATAATAGTTTTATTTTAATATTTCTGCTACATGTATCTTTATAATTTTGCATAATATTTAAATCATAAATGACGTGACCTTTTTAGGACCTATTTTTGACCTGAAGGTAAAGCGCCAAAAAAAACTTAGACCCAATAATATCTTCACCATCTGATTTTGTTAAAAATAGAACTCTTGACCTTATGAGAATAGAAAGTCTGAGAAGTTAAAAAAAGTCCATCAGCCAATTTTAGGGATTTTTTTTGAAGGGCGAGGATGGGGTGAAACCAGAAAATGGTGACGTGAGTAAAGATTTAACTTTCCATTTTGTTAGAGACATTTATGCAGAGAAGTTCTATTATATGAAGATTTTGTTATTGAATATATCACAGCTATATTACAGTTACGTAATGGCATTTCTTCATAAACGGTGTCTGCCTAGAAGCCTTCTGGTTTGTAGCCCCCTCCTTAACAAAAATTTTAAGGACACCCCCAGCAGCTGGAGGGAGGTGTATACTTACATGTAACCAAGTTATCTGTAATTACATGGTCAAAAAAAATGGTCACGGATAAGCAAAAACCAAAAAGGTCATCCAGTTGGATAGATGCAACCCCGGATGTTGGTTACTACCCCTCAATTACAAAATCCTGTATAACTCCGTGGTGCAGACTGATCATTCCAAACGTGTTCTTAAGATTCTGAATGAATTTGAAATAACATTTAATAATTGAATTAATATTCAATAAGTCACTGGTGCTTATGGTTATTGAGAGCGTAACCCGTTGAGCCGGCGTTGAAAAAATATTATCTGACAACATTGAAATTAATTCTACGTGGAAGTAAAACCAAAACGAAGTTACGTTGCTGTTGGTTATTTTAACAGCGACTGCAAAGTTTATTGAAACATATCCTTCAAATGAATTGCTTAATTAGTTTGCAATGAATAATTGATTAATTGCATGGCTAATGGCATCACATAACTTAATTAATTACTTAAATGCTCATTAGATAATTCGTGACCTTTCAAGTTAATTGTTGGAACGACTGACTGATGGTCGAAAGGATGCCTGAATGAATATGCAGTTCATTGATAGTAAATTCACTCGACTGAATTTATTTGGTGCATGTCAATGAATTTCGAACGTTTGAAAACTTATCGAAATTAATTTTTAAAATTTCGTAATAAACAAAACATTCCTTAAAAATTAATGAATTGTTTGAACCTTCTCCGCGCAAAATTTTTAATTAGACTAATAAATAATGGCAGTAATAAGTAATAGCGATTAAAAATTATTAAAACCGAGAGGAAATATTTCCCTTTTTGTCATTTCCCAACGACTCAATCACTGGGAATGTTTCGCATCTCATTCTCCCAAACGAATCATCAACGACAATTATACTCATCGTCATCATCATCATCAGCATCATCACTAATAATAACAACAACAATAATAATAATAATAATAATAATCACCATCATCATCAACAGTTACCATTCACCGCGCCAATAACCATCGTCATCATCATCGTTTCTTTATGCTCATTTCAACTAAATAATATTGATCTTTCAAAACAAATCGAATGAATGAGTGAACGATTCGGATGAGTACAATAACGTCCCAAAAGATTTATAAGAGTTACTCGCTAATCAGTCCAAAAAGCTTACTCTGCAGTGTAATCTAGCAGGCGATCCTTGTGGCACAAAAGTCAGTTGGCTGTGAATGAAGGTTTGATTCTACCTGTCAAGTCGTTGCTCAGTGAGAATGTCAATAAGTCTTCGTTCTAATACTGCTAAATATTGGGCACTGTTATGGGTCTTGATCGCTTTTAAACACCGAGCTGCTTAAGAGCGCTAACATTGAATAGCATGCGATAAAGCGGATAGAAGCATTTCTTTTCTTGTGGACTCAAATTGTTTCTCACTTCTTCTTCTCCGAATAATAATTTACATTCGAATAATTATTCGACAGTTCCTCTTCAAAGTGAAGAGACTTGCTGCACGTTCCGCCATGTTGCTCCTCGATGCATTGTAATTTCGGCGGGAAATCTGCGTTACCGAGGAAAGAGTAAGCTGGAAATGTCGAAAAAGGTCGAGCTCTGGTCGGATGGCGGGAAATTGGAAGCACATAAACTCTTCTCAGACCGCCTCAGAAGCCAGGAAAGCAGATCAGCACGAGATTTTAAAAACACATCGCAGTCAGTTGAAAAATTGCTTCGCATCAAAAGAAGGTTTGCACCGATGTTTGCTTCCATCAGGCGGAGCTCATGCCTCCTCTTCCTCTTCTTTATCCCTGTCTCTCTCTGCCATCTGGAAGAACTGCCGGGAAACTCGAACGTGTCCGAGTTTCCGAGGTGGGGCACTCGGATCTCTTCGGACACTCAGTTAATTCCCGACTCCAGGTCAGGACATTATCCTCATAAAAATCAGGATTTCCAGGATGAGCATCAATGGAACTTGAAGAAGAAAAAGGATTCTTTGAGACACAGAAAGAAAAACAGAAGATACGTCGATCCAAAGGATTTTCAATTCCTCGACCCGAAACCAGGTAGGATTCAATCAGCAATAAGGAATTAATGCGGATATTTAATTGATAAATAATTATGTAATAAATGATTAATGTTATGATTGCTTACTATTAATATTTTATTAACAAATTAATGACAAATAATTGCCAATAATTAAGAAATTATGAAGAATTAATTGTTATATATTTTATTAGTTTTCTTCAAATAATCATTTTAATCAGTTAAATCAATGTGTGTAGGTGTAGAAATGCTCGTTAATGAATTTAAAAACATATAAAAGTAAATATAAACGAATAAAAGTAGATGTCAATTAATAGCAAATGATTTTAGATACTCATTTTAGATATTTTAGATACTCATCATCAAATTCAATAGTTGCTTCTCGAATGAACTTCAAAAACAGCGTTCCAAACCCGATGACTTTCTTATCAGTTCAACAAAGTTTTGAGCAATTGATGTTATCATCATCATCATCATCATCGTCGTCGTCGTCGTCGTCGTCATCACCACCACCACCATCATCATCATCATCATCATCATCATCATCATCATCGTCGTCGTCGTCGTCGATGTCGTCATCGTCATAATCATCATCATCTTCATCTTCAACATTGCCATCATCGCCGTCATCGTCAAATTAAGATGATTACAAACAACATCGTGTATTTCAACATTGGGTCGCTGCAACCACACGTCAGAAAGTTTGTTTGCTCAGAAATCATAATCTTATAATTGTGGAATTATAATTAATTTTTAATAAACAACTAAATAATATTTAAACTGAACTTAATTATTTTATTAAATTGATCGAGCAAATGTTCTAAGAATGACATTTTATGGCGCTTCAAAAATGCCTTAAAAGCCAAAATAACTCACTCCACTCCCTTCAAAAGTCTCTGTTTTCCGCCAGGAATGTTCGTGCACTTGCAATCCGATGACCTTTAATGTGGAGGTTATCGCGTGATTAGCAATTCATGCTTTCGCACTCGTTCAACCTTTCCAAGTAAAACAATTCGTCCGCATCTCACTCATTTGCAATCCTTCGCAATCCTATGCAATCCTATCGTGTTCTAATGAAAGAAGCGAGGATGCTGTGCATGTAATTGTTTTCTTCGGAACTACAATTAGGACCATTCATGTCTTCCTTCGTTCATTCGTTCATTCATCCGTCAGTCACTACTCGATCCATCCATCCATCGGTGGATTTGTGATTTTTATGTAGAAGAAGGAATCGAATAACTTGATAAAATCTGAATCTGAAATCTTAACGATCTGAAATCTTGATAAAATATGAAGAATAATCAATAAAATGCGAATAACCCAATGACACAACGGAGTCCTTGTTCTCAAATGTTCCGAGTGAGTAATTTCGTTGGAGATGTCGTGGAGTCGTTCAGGCTGCCTAAATTTTATGAATGGAACCTGAGTCAACAGAGCATGACTATAGTATATGGCATGAATGAAAAACAGCCCGCTCGTAGTAGTGGTTTGTAAACGTAGGTCGAGATTTTTATGAATGAAATCCTTTTTTCTCTAAATTCTCTCACAAGGAGACAAAAATAACCTTTCAATGTCAACTTATAAAGACTCCTTTCATGATGCATTTTGAGTTTTCGATGCCAATTATTCAAAACTTGATTCTTATTCATGTCACTCTATCATTTATTCGCTCATTCAATCCTATCTTCATTCTAAGTTCATTCATTCTTTCATTCACTCAGTCGAACGTCTATGATGTTGAACGCTCAAACCTCTGAAAGGCAATTTTTTATCGTGCGATATCCATAAGTGAATTTGATAAGAAATCTTTTTTAATTAAACTAAATTCCTTTGTTTGCAGCTGATCTGCAAATAGAGTGCGTACCTCTGCGCTCGAAACGTTACTTCACCGACGGATTCTGCACCTCGGTTGGACCGGTGGATGACCACGTGTGCACCGGGAGGTGTTTGCCGATAGGGGACCTGCCGTGGTACGCCGAGTACATCAAGGTGTGGTCCAGGACCAAAACTCACGACTATCGTTGTGTCGAGGATGTGGTGGTGCGTCAAAAGATTCCTTTCGTTTGCCACAACGGACAGAACCGAACCTACACGATTCCGGTTGTGCAGAGTTGCAAGTGTAAGAAGCAAGACAGGAGTCACATTCGAACCTCTCAGAAGATTAAACATCGGAAACTGCAAAAGATCAAAGTGAAAAACAAGTTACGAATATTGGACGACGACATCATCACCACTCGCCTAAGCGACACCTCAACAATAACAACATCAACAACAGCATCAACAGCAGCAGCAGCAACAACAACAATAGCAGCAACGTCAATATCAGTAACAACTTCATCAGCAACAACACCAACAACAGCACAACAAGCAGACGAGCAGACAATTGAAGATGGAGGGTATAATTCAACTCCCAGCTAAACCATGCGTTCTTCCTTATCGTTGTTTTAGCGACAAAATGCATTAAGAACTTTTATAATTGTTGTTTTTTAGTTTTGATAATAATGTACATAAATTTATTAATTCGTTTTAAAATTCTTTCTAACACTTTCTCGAGTTTCTTTCAGGACATTGTTTTACTGTTTCACGGGTGGCATTAAGTGTGAGCTACGTGGAGTAACCATTAAACTGAGGAGAACTTCACCATGTCAACAAACAATAATGTTCTTTGTTTACAATCTCAATTATTTGCAGGCCTTGCATTGTCTGCTGTTTGCAAAATTTTTATTTTGATCTGTTTTTCGAACCTTTTCAATAAACTTGATGCGAAGAGGTTCTTGCAAATAATATCCCATCGGGCTTCAAAGCACGAATTACTGCATTCCAACTTTGAAACTCTAACGTTAGACGAACAGGTGTCAGTTAATTAATTAGCCAAGTAGTGATCATCACCTTTCTCATTAACCATCGTTTAAGTGATACTTGTGCGTCAAAGACTTCTTTTCACGAAATGCATTTGTTATTGGAGCCACCGGGGATTTGATTCAGAAGTTTAGAGCGTTTAAATTTCTGTGAGTTGCTTAGCGCTCCTGAAGCAATTCATGGCACTCGATGCTGATCCTTGATTTTGACTCAATCCATTGAAAGACAGACATCATTTAACAGTTTTGTTAGCCAAATAATTCAACATTACGATGAACTTGTTATTAATGTCTTCGCCATTGCTCAAGTTCAAACAATCCGTCGGAATAACAGGCTGGCCTAAGATTGGTAAGTTTGAAGTAAAAATTATTTCAAAGAGAATAGATGAGATGAACTGAAATTGCCCTCGTTTTTAAATTAATTTTATTTGAATTAAATTTTGTTTTACTTAATTGATGACAAGGCCTTTCTAGAACTTAAAAATTCCGCTTACTGTTTATAGTGTTGTGATGGTTAACAGAGGTTATAATATAGATGATATCGGTTAAATCACTTTGAACGACAACAAACAGTAGGTGCAAATGAATCTCGAGTTCATCTTATCCAAATAGCTCAACTATTATATTATATTCATTATATTATATTCATAGTGTGAAGGGTTGAAAGAGCAAGTATTTGTAGGTTGAATTAAAATTAGGTAATAATGGCTTCGTTTTCATAACAGAATTTGAGTTCATTGAGTTGTCCTTTTAAATGACCATTTACGAAATTATTAAACATCTTTACGAACAAATTATTATAATATTAGTCATTATAGTCCGTAACATTATTATTAGTAAATTGATTTTTATTTATTTATTTTTTATTTATTTTATTTTAATAATTTTAATAATTTTATTTAATTTTGACTTTCACGGATATTTTGTTACCTCAATTATTCACCAATTTTTCATGACTTTTTGGTTAAGAATTGTTGATCTGAATAAGAGACGAATTCGCAGTATCAGCAGTTAATAGAAATAGATTATAGAACTAGGTGATTATCAAAGTTTTAGGAATCAAAGATGGTAAACAGATTTAATTTTCTCCCGCGTGGTCTAATGGTTAAGAGTAACGCCGCTCACGGCAGCGTGGATTCAAACCCGGTCGCGGGAGTACCTAATCATCAGTTATGCAATGCTCGCTAAATCTATAAATACTATTAACAGTGAACATCTATCAGAAAGAAGAAAAGATCAATTTTGAGACTTTGGTAAAACTCCAACCCGTAGAGCAAGGAAAGACTCAGAAAAAGAATGATTTCGATAGGTTGGAAAGGAACGCGTAAGAATAATTGGATTTATAAAAAAATAGCAAAGAAAATTGAGTTGAAAGGGTGGATTAAAATATGTCAGATATTAGAAGAGTGGAGGTGGCCTTATGTTTATTCATTTAAAAAAGATGCACAAGTTGGAGCCACCCAGGTTAGTTCTCCAATGAGGCACGAATGTAAACTTCACGTTATGGAGATGATATGAAGTGGTACAAGAACCCTTTCGTACTTCGATGAGTCGGATGTTAAATAATCGTTTGAAACCATTGGATTTGTAAAGTGGATTTCAAGGAAAGTCGGACATTAGAGAGAATGGTTGACATTACAAACTAATAATACACCATGTCTTAATAACTATCTAATATTCTATGTTTATTACTATTATTATATACCATTTCAACATTTTATGGCAGCAACGTTTTCGACGGGTATGTACAATGTAACCAATCTTCTACGAACATTTCCTTCGAATTTCCATTATTGTCTTTCAGGAACAAAACGTTCCATTGATTTGTGATTTCGTTCTTAGAAATTTCGACTTTTTCCCATGGAACAAGAACTTTTAACAAAGACAAACTTCCAGTTTTACTTCCAACAATTCGGACAATAATTAATTTTCGAAAATGTTTCAGATGAAATCTAAAATAAATAAAAACCGTCATTTACGATATATTTGTATACATTCGACTCGAGCTAAATTTCTAAACGATAACTTAAAATAAATAATGCACAAGAAAGTGAATGATGTCTGAAGTTATACATTACATAAATTAAAAATCAAACAGCCCTTTCATGCATGATAACTTTAAATTCATACGGATGTTAAATGACTTGTGTTCATCATGTCAGCTAAGAATAGAATTTATTCAACTATTATTTATCATTATTCCTGATAAATACAATAAAATCAGGTATCGGGGTATCGGGTACATATTATCATATTAATATATTATCATATCATTACATTATTAGGTATGCATTTATCACATTAAGTTGAACTCGTTAATCCCGACTATATCTCCGAATGACTTGCACTTTATAAATGCAGGGCTTAAAATAACTTGTACAATTACATAGCACCTTCATGTTTTACGTCAAACAAGCAAATACATTACCAGGACTAATTGTGAAGAACTTCAACAATCCACGAAAAATGTTCAGTTAACTATTAATCTGGAATGAACAACTTCAAGCCTTCAAAGGTATTCAATTGATGTTTTCAGTTGATATTTTTACAAATTTGTTTATTAAAAGCCGGATTTAATCATTTATGAATGAATCAATGATCGGAATACATGTTTCCAAATATTACATATTTTGTAAATGTATAATTTAAATATTTATTATTAATTATATTTATTGCGACTGAATCTCAAGCAATTGAAAACTGTTTTAAATCTTAATGATATAATGACCATGATGATATAATGATCATAATGACCAGCACGCCAAATAATTTCAATAACTTACAAAATTATATGACTATATATTAATTATATATTAATATAATTAAATGATAATTATTATACAAATGTAATTATATATTAATTATAATAATTATTATTAAACGCAACTTAAAAATTTATGTTTTAATTAAAATTGAATGTCTGTGCATCTGAAGAGATGAGTACCAATTGATTTTGTAACGAGGAATTTGGACAAAAAAAACAGCGATGGCAATAAGTGCACAGAAGAAGAATTGCCAATTATTTACAATAATACTAATACTAATAATAATAATAACAACAACAACAACAATAATAAGTTATTATAATAATAAATTATGTTCACTGGAGATATTAATTCGTCAGTCAAATGCAATTACATGGCATTTTCAGATGATTTGATTCTTTTGTCCTCCTCGAATATTGAAATGAAGAAGCTTCTGGAACAAGTTGAAGGTCTTTGGGTCGAAAGTGGGCCTGTTTTCAATGCTCAAAAATGCTCGTCTCTGAGGGCAGAAGTGCAGAGGGGGAATAACCCCTAGAATAACCTTGAGGTCAACCAACACCAAATACGGCAATGAACATTCTTGCCACTTACAAGTTCTTCACTGCTGACATTGGTTCTAAATTGAAATATGTATCGATAGGAGAAAAAAATTCAGAACAAGTTGCATTCGATATCCAGGGCTCCACTGAAGCCAAATCAAAAAACGTATACTCTCAAGTCCCATCTAATACCAAGTCTTAAGCATTACCTCACCTTTAATAGCATTTCGTTAAAGTCTCTCAGTGCTTCTGATACCAAGATAAGATCTGCTGTGTGAAAATGGCTGTGCCTTCCCAAAGACACGGCAGTTGCTTTCTTCCATGCGGGAGACAAGGCTGGAGGACTCGGAATACTGCAGCTCAGAAATTGGGTGCCGATCATTAGAATCAATAGAATGTCGGCAATGGTGGCACAGTCCAAGTCCAATGAGGATGAGTTTCTGCTTGATAAATTGAAATCTTTGAAAGATAACAGCGCAATTCTTTGCGAATAGAGAAAGTTTGGAAATTTAAAAAGACCAGCAGCCAAGAAACAACCGAAACATGAGACTGCGGAGAATTTATATGACTCGGTCGATGTATATGGACTTCAGTTATTTTCCAAAGGGCAGAGATTTGATAGTAGACGGTCATTCCAGAGTGCCTCCAAGCCAATTAGAAAAGAAGCTGACCAAGAAAGGCTACTGTTGAAATAGTTCTGTCAATTGTTCTAAAACTATGTTATGTGGTTCTGTGGCACTCGGAAGTTGGTGAGAAGTTGCAGCGAGTAGCTTGTCGTGGTGAAGTTGTCGATAGAAAATTTGTTATAGAAAGACTGTGTCAATTTCCTTAATTGCTTAAAGTTCACAGTTAAATTCAGTTGTTTATTAAACTATTAACTGTTGCTTTCGTTTTCTTCCATAATTTTCAATAGCTACATCACCAAAGTTGAGCCGAGAATAAGTATTGATGGGAACCTCAGAATTCCAGACCTAATAGCATTGGAGAAGTATCAGTCCATAGTCTACGACGTCACCATCGCCTATGGCTCTTGGCGCGGCCTAGGCTTCTCCAGAAGCATGTTAATGAATTTGTTAACGACAGCTCTCTCCTCCTGCAGAAACACCAACAGCGAAACACGCAAAAGCGATGACGGAAAAGAGTTGGCTTATAGCGATGACATTTATTGTGTAATGCACGGACTGACTTTTTAAATGTTGATTGTGCTGTGGTTTGCTTATTAAGTACCGGGGTTCTTTCAGGCCCAGAATGGGGACTTTAAATATTTGGTTGGGTTCTTGATCCGTGATTATGTTTGTTCGTTTGTTTGGCTGAGAAAATAAAGGAAAAAATAATATTAATAAGAAGTTATTATAATAATAAATTATGTTCACAAACATTCCACTGTTATCGATTGTTTCCTTCTCCATCGTTTATTGTTTTCATGCACTTTCACCATCTCACCAGAACAACTTGAGACAAAACTCTTTTGGTCGCAAGGTGCTCAAAAGCTCCTCGCATTTCCATTGTTGAAGACTTTCTTCTGGAAAGTGGCTCCTTGCAATGTCGTACTGATGATCTGCTCATTAACATTGATGATAGAATAAGCTATATTGAGGACATTAACAGATGGTATCCCTACCTCACATCAATCTGAAGAGTTTTGCTGCTTCCATTTCAGGATAATAGATTTAATTATAACTTTAACTAAGCATTATTATTAATAATAAATATCATTATTAAAACTCACAAATAAAACATAAGCTGAGATGCTTAAAAAATCCATGTTTTTGCATGGATTGGCTACAATTTTTTCCCGATGACATTACTTCACTATTAACTGGATTGTCATTATTTCTCTACACGATGGCACTGGCAATAATGATGATGACGATGACGACGACGACGACGACGAATATGACGATGATATTTAAAACAATATTTCACTGGAGTCTACATAGTATCTCAACCATCTGTTGTCTGCACAAACATCGATCACCGAATGCACAACCAACTAATCGATATGCGGTTGGTTCGATTCTCAGTAAGTCAAACACAGATGTGCACGTGTCTTACAAGCCTTGAAATTCTCAACCATTGGCTTTCCATGATAAGCAGTTCCAGCAGATGAATGCACTCTTTCAGTCATCTGCTGTGATGATGTGTTTGTAGTGATGTGATAGTGGTGATGTGTTTGAAGTGATAACAAAGTTTGAGCTGCTCATACATTATAAATCGGTAACAAGGAACGAATTTATATCAAACATGAGTTTCCAGCTGTGAAATGCAAACATAATGATTTAAATAAATTTAACCTTTTTCCAAACACAATGCAGAGACAATCTTTACCGATCAAGTGCTGGGCGAGTACTTATTTTTGTACATATTACGCAAATTTGTAGGGCAACTTTCATAAGAATTCCTCACACAAACATTAAAAACGTTATGCAATTGTAGTAGCATGATGAATTGTTGGAGGAATTCAAAATTCTCGGTCTGGATTCATGAGGTTTCAATACTCAAGATGAATATTTAAATAATTGTGTCTTAAATATGCAACCATAATAATAACTTTAAAAAGTGACAATGTTTCGGTAAAGTTACATGCTGGAGACTAAATTTGAGTCACATCGCATGACATTCAACATAGCCTGTCATATTATTTGATAACCTATCATCAGCCATGATTCATGACATACATTCAGTTACACCTGCGTTCAGAAGTTTTCTCGTCGTCATCATCATCATCATCTTCATCATTTTCACTGTTATCATTATCATCATCTTCTTGGCTTGATCAGCCACTAGAGCAAGCAGTTTGGCCACCTTATCTACCTGCATCACCTGCACAACGTGTCCCACTTGCTGAGGAGGTGAATCACCAAAGGTGACTTAACAGTGAGTTGTCAAACATATTCAATGCATATGCGAATGTATACATATAAATATATACATACATAATATATTATAATATGCTTGCTTATTGCTTAATTTTCACTTAAAATAAATATCTTCACTCTGAGGAGAGATTTTTTCGATATTTTCGTGGCAGCTTTCCAGTGAGAATTCTGAGAAACTTTACTTCGTCGATCGTTTTGAAGACTGTTTTGCATTTTGTTGTGTCGAGTATGAATTGCTGCATCGCTCTCGCATCGTTGGACTTCAAATTTTGTGCGCGTCAATGTTTTCTTCAGGACATTGGTTGAATTTGTGTCTCTACAAGAGTACTTTCGACAGGTTCGTTCAATTTTGTTCATTAAATATTTAAAGGCTTAAAATATGCAATTCAATTGTTTAAAAATATTTTATCGATCGCGTGACAGATGCGTTAGTTAATGTTACCCAAGCGGATGAGACTATGAGCGTCTCAACCGTATTTCTACATTGTTCACTTAAATATTCGTGATTCACGATGAAAATCCTCAATAAATTACTTTAAACTTCAGTTAATCGTTCTTAAAATACGAAGATGAAACATACGGGGGGAGTCGGCACCATGAGGGTTGAAGAGAACTTCCCCTATCATGGAAAGCAGAATCCAACAACAAGACGCAACAACTCTGAGGATGGCATTTCGGGGGAGGGCATGAGCCTCCATTGGCTCTCCATACTGGAGGATGCCGCCCTGGCTGCTCGCTCTTGTCAATCGTTGTACGACGCCAGACACGAGGATTCCTTCGCCTTCTCGAGGTCTTCAAGCGCTCGCTCCTCTCTCGCTCGGTTTTTCTGCATCGGTAAAAAGAAACGTTCGAAAAGCAGAAGTAAAACAAAATCGGAAGATGGCAGGAGGAAGGTTCCCATCCACATCGGAAGTGGGAATCCATCAGCTGCTTCTCTTCTTGCACGTTCGAGGAGAAGGGCTAGATCTCCGGGTTCGAGGAGTATGGACGACGATCGCTTCGACACGTGGCCCAAGCAGAAGATCGTGGACGATTATCTGCAAACAAAGAAGCATAAAGTGCACACGCTCCAGAGCCAGAACTATCGAAGTAGTTTAAGTGGATGGGGAGACAGCGGAGTGATGGATCAATCATCAGACGCGGGGACATCATTCGGGGATGATGGTCTCCTCACTTCATCGACAGTCGGTTCCTCGCGAACCAGACAAGATTACTTGGCTTTTTGTCAGCAACAAGAGATATCGAGAATCGAGCACGAGAAGATGCTAACCATCTTGAATTCTTCCAAACAACGACCTACACTCACAACAACCGTAGCAAATGTGGAGTCCAGTCCAGCGATGAAGACAAAAAAGCACAAAGATTTAATTGGATTGTCTGACGAAAGCGGTTACGATCACTCCAATGATGTTAGAAAGAGGAAGACGAGTTCAAGGGAGAGTCCGAGTACATCTGAAGAAGCCAGACAGGGATCTGCCAATTCCTCGCAAACGTCTCTCAACAGCAAGCACAACTTGAGCAAAAGAGCTACAAAGTCTTCGGTTTCAGCAAACTCAAAAGAGTTTGTTCAACTTGTCGGTGATTCACGCAAACAAGACCTCAAAAAGTCAAGCACAAAATCGGCGTTATCTTCAGACCCTGTTTCCCAAAGCATTCCGGAAAGCAACGAAATAATGAAAGCACCGCCAAGGAAGTCTTCGAAATCATCGGGATCTTTGACGGTAAGATCAAAAGATTCTGGAGAGTATTACTTGAGTGCGGAGGATGGCAAAATGAAGCCTAGGAAGATGTCTCGCTACTCTACGAATTCAGAAGATTCCTCCCTGGAAATTAGCTCAAATCCCACTGCCGATAGTTCAATCTCCTTGTCTTCCACTTCATCTGAACTTCGACCACAGATATCTGAAGAGGCCATCCGCCGACTTGAATTGCCATTCATCGATTCTCAGTCGAGCACAAAACGTGCATCTTCAATAAACACCATTCTCGAGGAATCTTCTGTAGCCTCTAATTCTGATTCATCTTCATCCGATAGAAAAACGAGGAAAGAAAAGAAGGTGACGCCATTGAGTAACAGACATGAAAGCATGCAACCAAAGCAGACGAGTCATTCAGTCGTCACGAATGCACAAGGAGGAGGCGGGAAACATATTCCAACCAGAGGGCTGGTTTACAATTTCAGGGAAGAAATTAACAACTTGAAAAGACTTGAATCAGAAAACCACGGATGTCTGGAGTATCATGGGCCAGGAATCACGGTGATGATTCCAGCAATTAAGGAACAACCACCGATTGAAGTGGACGAATTAGAAGAAACTGATCCTCAAAAAATTTTCACTTTCGGAAATAAACAAACATTTTCTTCGACTCTGCCAAACTTTTTAAGGAACTACAAAACAGAGCCAACTTCGAAGACTCTATCTAGGACATTTCGTTGGCAGACTCCGGCCATATACAAGAGCAGAAAGATAACTGGAAGTAACGTGACTTTCGAAAACATTACCTACAATTATGGCAAGCCTCCAAAATCAGCCGTCAAAAGATGCCTTTTAACGATCGTATGGTCGTTTGCAAAGACAGAAATAAGGGAAGACACCGAAAGTATTGTCAGAGTAGCAAGACTTCACTTGGACTATGACCTTGATCGGGAAATGCAAGGCTGCAACAAGCCAATTGTTCACGAGAGAAAAGAGGGCGCCAAGGTTACAAAATGGTTGGAAGAAAAGGAAGATTCAAAGTGGGAGGATGGAGAAGTGGCCATTAAAGAATTCGATTTGGACAAGGGTGCCTCGAATTTCTCAGACACAGGAATAATCATGGAGACTGTCAGACACGTCTGCGATTCTTTCGAGAAGTTTCCTTCAGAATCTCGCGGGTCTTCGCCGGACGTTGATGATGAGATGATTTCAAAGTATACATCGAAAGACAAAGAACCTCTTCATGCGGTTCAAGCATCTGAATGCTTGGCTGGAATGGATGACTTGTCTCAATACGATGACGATGCGAAGAGATTTGATGAAGTGAACAAGTCACACTTAATTGAATCTCGAACTGAGGATAAGGAGAAAAAATCAGATAAAGTCATAGAAAATGAATCTCAAATAATTCACGATAAGAAAAGTTCTGATCTTGGAAATGAGTCGCAACCAAATGAACAAGATTCGCAACAGAACGTGTGCCGCGAGTTGTCACCAATCATTAGTCCCACAAATTCTCATAATTCAGAATCAGTTCAATCTTTGATGTCCTCCACCGAAATGAAGCAAGCTATGCATGATGATTTCATGCATGTAGAAATTGAGGTGCAATCCACTGCTGATGGAATCACATCAGAAGGATCGGAGGACACAAAGGATCTTCCCCTTAGTTCTTCATGTGAGTTTGGACAGTTAACCAACAGAATAGGTGAAGGAAACACACCTATTTATTCGTTAAACCATTTCTCAGAAAGAGACATGGACTTTGAAGATCGACCCTTTGCAACCAGTTCTCCAAAAAGCGAGGACTTTTTCGATGAATATGATCTTCTTCCCCATAGAAGAGTTCTCCGACTCAATTATGACATTCAACACTCCTTCAGATCTGAAAATTTATCTCCGGTGACAAACGCAAAACCACTTCGAGAGGACAAACACGATTCAAACTTGAAATCGTTTCCAGATAGAGATGGTAATAAAGATAATAATCTTCCGTCGACGTCTCTCCCAGATGTTAGCGATTGTCATCCAACGAGCGAAACGGAGGACGAACGCTACTTTTCCCCTTTGAATCAATCCTTTTATCTAGGAAGCAGAGAAGAGGTTTCTTCAGTGAAGGTCTATGATTCATCCAGTCTGGAGTGGTACTCGTGCGAACAGGAAGATAGCGACAAACATTCACAAGACGACATACAAGAACCTAACAAGGATCAACTGATGGAATCAACATTCAAATCTACGAGTGAAGGTTGTGGCATTGAACGCATGTCTGAGAAAGGAGAACGTTCGTTTGACAATGTGGAGAATTTTGAAACTAAGGATGTGCAAGTTGAGAACGGCTTCGAAAGTGATACTGATACCTTAGTGAGAGGTTCCTCTGAAGATGAGGACAAAAATGACTTTCAAGATGAAATTTCATTTTCCAAGACTGACAAACATGCTGACGAAATGTTAGAAAATATCGATCGACCTCTTTCTGCTGTGGATCGGAAAGATGATGAAATTCACCTTTCTCCAAGAGAAGTTGAAGGAGAATTAATAAAAGGAAGCAGTTCCAAGCTTGCACCTGGAGATTTCTTACAGGTAACCAATAGCTCCAAACGTATATATACGTATCCCGTGACTGCAGCAGAGCAGAGGTCACCAGCAGATAAAAATTCGCTCATTCCTGCGGATTCTTCCGGAAATATGATCGATGGAAATACGATTGACAAACTCGACACTACTGTCAAATATTGTGAAGAATCTAAAACACAAGAAGATTTTGAAGAGTCTTCCTCGGATGAATCCATTGAAAATGGAGAAAGTTTAGTTGATCCAGTTTCAGAATATACGGAAGGAAATGCCAACAAAATGGAGGAGGATGCTCCTAGGCTTGATGCTAAAACTGGTTCAGCAGAGTTTAGGAACATAACAGACTGTGACACGTATCTCCCAAGTGATGAAGAAAATAACACACAATTTTCAAATAAAAAACTTACCGTAAGTGACTCTGGAGGCGTTGTCATAGACGCCTCAGACGATAATTGGACAATAAAAAGAGACGCAACTATAGCTGAAAGAGATGAAATAACAAGCGAAATTTCTATATGTCCAGATATGAAACTGAAGACTGGTGAAGAAATTGAGGTCCCTTTCAACTCAGAGAAGGACCATGTGATGATGCACATCCCTGATAGCGACGACGATGATAAGCCTGATGAAATATTTGTTGTAGTCAACCTTGATAAGAAATGTAACATTAACAGTCCAATGGTAAATGAAAATTCAGATGAAGGACAGTCAAAAGAATTGCATACTGAATTGATCACATTTAACTCAGAAAGTGAGAAAAATGATGTTGAGAATGAACACATTTATGACTTAATGGAACAAAGAGAAAGCGAACGAGTGGATAAAAGTTTAAACATCGCCAAAGAGGATTATCAGGTGGAAGTACCAAATATTCCAGGAAATACAGGATCAGTTCAGAGATCGCCACATGCGAAAAATGAAGTCAGTTACGGCGATGAATTCTTCAAAGATGAAGATGGTGATGAAGATGGTGATGACAACGAAGGCCGCTGCGCCGACTTCAATGAGAATAGTGGCAATGACAGCAATGGCTTTAATTTTGGTAAAGGTTCATCAAAAGGAGAGCAAATGGTTGATGAACTGAATGAGGATTATGATAACGATGATGAAAGATTAAATGAAAATGACGGGCTGAATGAAACTGATGAAAAATTTATTGAAAATTGTGACAGTGGAATGAAAGAAGATGACGACGTTGATGGGCCAAACAATAATAATAATATAGAAGAAGATGATGGTGATGACGTTAAACTTATCGAAAAAGATGATGCCAGGCTGACTAAAGATGATGATGATATTGATGATGATGATGGTGATGATGACAACGACGATGATGATGATGATGATGACGACGACGACGATGATGATGATGATGATGATGATGATGATGATGATGGAAACGATTATGATGACGAAGAGGATATC